>VCNE01015073.1:0-14280 GCA_009869805.1 Oncopodura yosiiana | reverse complement strand
AAGTAACCGACATATGTCCGATGTGATAAAAATCCAGTCGGAATCTTTAATGGGCACTCTGTAAAGGGACTTTTAGAATATGTGTGACCAGAGGAATGATACACATGTCTCTTCTTGTACTTATTGAGTGTAATTATATAGTTGATGTATTGTATTGTAGAAACTCAATGTGGTGGAACGTGGAACGAAATCCTCTCTTTTACCTTTTTTTCTCTCTTCTCTCTCTCTCTCTCTTTGATATATTATACCTGTGACCTGTTGTCGATTTTGTACGGTGGTCTCTTTTAGTAAGGATTATCTTATAAACTAGTTTGTCTTACATATGTATATGCAGGCCCCTTATGTAATAAATGAATGACTCATGTAATAATATGTAGATAGATGACAATGACATGTCCACACAGACAACTGTCAAATATTTTTGTCAAAATGTCGCCTGCCGTTATCTCTTCTCTTCCGTTCTGTTCATCACATCACTGAGGAGCAGAGATTCAATTTAGAAAGTAAGAGCAGATGTAAAATTGTCTAAAAATGTACATCATTAATTAGCTATTATTATGATGATGATGACAAAAGGGCACAAAGGGCTTGACACGCGACATATGTACATGTAGGTATGTTTGGCTACTAAGATTTATAAATAGTGACATTTAGATGACATGTAACTTACCATTAAGAGGGATTAACCTGAATTTGATTTTTGAGGCAGCAGCTGCATTTATTATATAGAATAGTAGGAAAAGAACAACTGAAAAACTTTTCAGTTAAAAGTGCGCATCAATTTTTCAATTCAACAAACACAGATGTACTAACATAAGAAAGTATTTAGATCACTTGAAGAAGAAAGTTTTTCTTAACTTTGACACTAATTAAGATTATTATTGTAGTCTCGTTTTGTTTAATTAGTGAACGTCTTTGTTTGACAACTTGGAGACTACTTGAGTTGACAAGAAATACTGGAGTAGTTTAAGTTATCATTATGTGATAGGGTTCATTAGAAATTGAACTATAAGACAACAAATACACGATATATATGTAGAGAAGCAACTTCCAGCAGGAAATCAGAGCAGCGGTTCTGTCTTTTCTTCAAATGTTCAATTTGATAGTAATGATAATTTTATGAAGCTTATGTTTTAAGACGCATATTAAATGATTATGACACTAAATGCAATTGCTCATATATTATGAAATAAAAGTCGCTGTCACTCAACTTCAGAGAGAAACATAAAAATATTTCATAATATTTGCATATTTTATAATATCTCTTGACTCTCTGATATTAATATTTTGCTTCTTGTTTATGCAATGAGATGATGGTATACATATAATGTTGTGTACTATATGAAGTGTGTGACCTTTAACCTTACTCTTCTTCTTCTTCCAAAGACGTCAACATCAGTCTATAATATTGGAATGTGGACAAATCCAGTTTTAGAGTTTATATTATATTCACAAGGATTTTTACGGAAGGACAGTCGAGAAATTTTTTAAGATCAAGGAAATTTTTTTTATGAAAGCCTAACACTAAAAACAATAAAGACCAAGACCTTAAACTTCTCTCTTTTCATTCATTCATTAAGGCTTGACTTTGGCCTTGTACCAAATTACAAAATATATTGACAAATCATCATCATCATCATCACATAACGTCAAATTATATGGGGTAATGTGACACTATGTGAAAAGTGGAGAAAGGTGCATAATATGATGACGATGAATCATTCATTCTTGCACCTGACTTTTTTTTGAGAATGGCCTAGTTATTTTACTTTACCCTTCTGAAATATCTCGGCTAAACACTTTAAGCCTTTTAAACATTTCTACAACTCTACTCTTCTAGTATTATTTATATACAAAACACTGACGACTGTTCATTCACATTTCAAAAGCTAAAAATAACAAACTTGTGTATACTTACAACAAAAATATAAGCCAACTTAGTTTCTGTTACTCTTTCTACTATAAAGTCATTAATCTCAATCCCATGAGTGTAGAAATATCAATAAATTTTGACACACTCAAAGGACTATTTACTAAATATTCTAAAAAGCTTCGTTTTCTAAGCATAGATAATTGTCTATCTAGTCTAAAAGTCTATTCGGCTTCTTCTTTTTTACTGCCTTATCCTTACCGACTCTAAAGGCAGTTGACCTATCAACTTTATTCTTATTGCTATTGAAGATGATATTATATTACCATTAGTTTTAATGTAGTTCAATTAGGCACTGCCAACTTCACTTGTATGTTATGTATGTACAAAGTGGTGCCGGTCAGTCGGCAGAAAAAAGAAAAAAATTTCAAGACTTTAGTAGAGCAAAAATTCGACAAGGCATGACACTCACTGCATTAGCGATTAAAAACGATGAAGGACGAAGAGAGAGAGAGCAAAAAAAGAAACAAAATACACAAAACTCTCTTTGAGAATCTCTTTGAAATGTTTTTACTTGTGTCATTTTTGCAATTTTCATCAACATCACTTTTACTTTACTATCATCTTGCTCTTTTGGCTTTCCACATTTTTACTTACGTACGTATTTCTTTGCAAAAATGGGACATTTAGGTAGTGTTGACGTCGTTGATTTCTTCGGCTTGACTGTGTCCAATACTACTGTGTATACTGCTAAATAATCTTTCTGTTTAGTGAGCATTGAGAAGACTATGATGATATGGGCACGAAGCCAGTGTGTGGGTGAGAGATTACGCTAGCTTCTTCTTCTTCTTCTCTGTTGTTGTCGTCTATTTTTCATCGCTTATATAAGTTCTCCATCTTGTAATCTCTGTTCTCAGTTCTCAGAAAGACTTCTTGACTTGTCTTTTTATTATCATCAATATTTTACTATTAGTAGTTAGCTAGCTTTATATATTATATTTTAAAGATAGAAAAAAGGGAGTCATCATCACTGAATATACTCAAAAGAGATTAAGATAGGGTAGTAGTATGAAACCACCAGCAGAGTTTTCTCAAGTTTTGCTCCCTCAACACATCTCAAAAGACAACTCTTCTTCTCTATACAGTAATATGGATAAAACCTCATCAAATAATAGAAATAGCTCAACAACAACAACAAAGTGGCTATCAATAATTTGTGGTTTAACACTCACCGTCCTCTTAATAACTTTGACTACTGCAGTAGTCTTAAGATATGAAGTTAAATTAGCAGCATATGAAGAAAGGTTAGCATATTTGGAAGATGAAGTAGACAATTTCTTTGCTAAATTATCTGAGGAACATGCAGCGTATCTTGATGAACAACATGGAGAATATGAAGTTCCATTTGATGATGAAGAAGATCATCATCATCAAGTAATTGACAGTGAGAGTAGCAGCAGTAGCAGTGAAGAGGATGACAATAATACGGTAAAAAAAAGAATTTTAAGTAATGAGTCATAAATGAAATGTTAGTTTAGCTTAGTTCAATCACACTTTAAGAGATTAAATAATGACCTTTGAGTCTTATGAGAGAGTGAGAGAAACGTTTAGTGCACACAAGTATATACAAATAAGATAAGTCAGAAATCTATATGTATGTAGTTGTCTCAGTTGACCCCTGTAAATGAATGGGAATTTCCAGCAGAAAAATAATTTCAATATCATTTCATACAGAAGAGAGATATAATTATAAGATGTATAAGAAAAGAGCAAGAGCAAGGACTACATGACCATGACATAGAACTTGCTTTTTTTCTTGAGACATTCTATTTTTACACTTTCTTCTTCTTCTCTATCTCTTAATATATATATATATAGGAAGCCAGCAAAACGAGGATCAGACGCCAAATTCCAGTATCAACAACTCCTTACAGGTGAATATACAAATATATACTTTGGGTTCATGATGATTTATGAAATTTTAAATTTTATATTACTTTTTTTCTAAATAGTCTCAGAGAAAGTGTTGGAAGAACTCGTGATGGTGTCCCAATAATAAATCGTTCATACTTGGATAGAATTGGATCTTCCTCGCCTTACACACGTATTCCATCAGCACAAACAACTCAACAATCAGAAGGACTACGTTTATATGAAGGCTTTGTTTCAACTGGAGGAAATAATGAACCTAAAACTCCTGAGTATGTCGACACAACTAAAATTGATCCAATTTTACCACATCATAGAGTATCTGCTGCTTGGTCTGAAAGAACAACAACTACACCACAAAATCATCAAGGATTAGAATTGAAATCTGGTGGTGATTCTAGTATTCATACTGATGACCAATATTCTGGACCACAATTTGCTGATGAAGTTTTCTATACTAGATCATCATCTAGACGCAATACTCAACAAAGTAGAACCTCTTCTTCTTCATATGTAAGTCCTACTCCTTCACCAACAACATCAACTTCAGGGCATTTAAGAACTGGAGGAGTATCTCAAGTTCATCGTTCTTCTCGTGTCCCTTCAACTGGTGATTCTACTACTAGTCAATATCGTCCTCAAACTAGAAGACCAAGACCTACATCAAGCTATCAATATCCTCCATTACAAAAATTAGGAGAAGGTGATGGTACAGTCATTGCAAGAGTTCTTCAAGATACTGATAATGTACAAGACAATTACAACAATAACCGTGATGGACATGATGCAGAAGCTACAGCTCAATTTGGTGATGGAATCACTTCTCATTCTGGCTCTTATAGACGTAGAGTTACTACTACAAGACGTCCAGTAAGAATTCAACAAGGACAACAAGATTCTTCATTATCAAATAGAAGATTTTATCAAAGATATCAACCAAAAGTAAATTTCACTCGTACATATTCATCTTCTTACTACACTTCTCCTTATAATAATCATAATGGCTTAAATACTCCTAGTACTACACGTATACCTTATCATTTAGTTTTGGCTTAGTTTTGGAAGTAGACCACTAGAAAATATTATTATTATTATTAAACTATATATACAGTACTTAAATATATACAAAAAATGTCAAATGTCATGTGTACCTTGATATATATACATTGTACCTTAAAACTCTTAAACTAATTTACCTTTTTGTAATAACAGTGTAGTGAAAAAAAAACCAAACTAGTCGCAAGAATGCATATTTTGTTGAATATTGTATTTATAGAAAGAGAAAAGTCTTTTATTTTAATTCTACACAAAATATATATATAACACTGAAAAATAAAAAAAGTTTTAAAAATTGTTTTTTCAATGTTGTCTTATATGTTATCAAAAAAAAATCTTTGAAACTGACACATTAGTAAATGACTTGACTATATAACGAGATTTGAGTGTTTACTAGTATAATAATAGTTTTCTAGTGGTCCTTCCTCCATGATTCATAAATTGTAATAAATTTTGCATGCTGCATACTAAGAGTCACTTATTCCTTCAGTTTTTGTATCCCCTCAAGGATTATGAAGAAGAAGAAGATGATGATGATGACTACAATTTTACACCACATAAAAGTCCAAGTGACATTTCCATTGTTAAAGCTGAAGCATTTGTTGAAGGGCCAGGAGCTAATTTAGTTAGTGGACACTTTGTTGCTGACGTTTCAAATTATACAATTGCACATCGACATTATGACGGTATTTATTAAATATATACATAGCTTTTGTATTATTGTTGCAACTTGATAATAGATGTAGAATTGACAGGAAATGGACGACTAAGAAATGCTGATGGTATTTTTGAAGCATGGAGACCTGCATCATGGATGAAAACTTTTAATGAGTCATTCGAATTAAATCATGAAGGAGAATTGACAGTAAAAGTAGAAGGTGTCTATTATGTTTATGCACAGGTATACAATAATAGGATTTTTCAACAAAAAACTATATATATATAAACATTGACTGATATTCAATTTTAATAATAGATTCATTACCTCGATAGTCATGATATCAATGGTTTTGTTGTATCTAAGAATGGAGAAAATTTCATTCAATGTACAACGCACACAGAAATGCAAAGTTCACCACAATCCAACTCATGTTTTACTGCTGGATTAATTTCTATAAATTCTGGTGATAAACTACTTATAAAAGATGTTGAGAAAAATCGTTATTCTATCTTTAGACCAGAAAAATCATTTTTTGGTTTATATCGTATTTCTGGGCCTAGTGGATCTGATTCAAAAAAGCCATCTGGTTAAAACTATTAATAAAATATATAAGTGCTTCATCAATAATTTTAATGACTAATTATTATTTAATTAAAAATTTTAAATTGTTCAACCGTTTAAAAAATGGTCTTTTATTTCTTGTTTGTATATATCATATATTTCACAAGGCATAAATATGAATTCTTTGAGCCTTATAGAAAAAGAAATCATCAATCAACACTCATTGGAACTGGAAAATAACTTATAATTTTACAAAATAAATTATATACGCACTGCGCTAGTACATTTTTTTTTGCTCTATTAGGAAATAACAACATAATAACAATAACAGCAAATCAATAAATAATTCATACTTTTTTCGTCTTCATTCATTCACACACACTTGCATGATAAATTGCATAAATATTTCACTTATTATTACATATTTTTAAGTTTGAAGGATTTTGATTTAATGAAGTCCTAGTATCCAATTTATTCCTTGAACTAGAAAATAAATTAAGGGCTGCCAGGCCACTAGCCACCGGATCCAGTCTAAGAGCTGACTGTACATAATGTGGGGCTTCTCATAATAATTAGTAACAAGTCGTTTTAAATCTACTTTCTCTGAACAGAAAGGACAAGTTTGTTTTTTTCCTACAATACACCAGCCTCTTATACAAAATTCATGAAAAGTATGACCACAAGTTAATTTCAGACTATTTTCTAGCACCCCTTCTTCTTCAGTAGAGACTAGTAATGGATTTCCACAAACAGCACAATTTTGATCATCTGGTACACGAGTTGGAAAACTTCCTTCTTTTGCATAATAACCTATATAAAGATAAAAAGAGGATTAACCAAACTACTTTTATTATTATATAATGTAATCATACCTATTTTAACAGCCATCTTTTCAGAACACATTTCTGCTAAATCTCTTCCTAACACACCATAGTATAGGCCATAAAATAAAAGCATAATTGCTACATCCATCCATGAATTTGGAGTAGCTATAAAAATTAACAATAAAACTTGTATTAGCACACAAATTATTAAAATAATAAACAAACTAACCTCGAAACATAAAATTAACTCCCATAATTGTCATCATCATTAAAATATATCCAGCAATTCCCATACCGTATGACACTTTATGAACTAAATAGAACCATTTATATACTAATCTTGGCGTTGTCCGTTCCATATTCTGTTCTAAAGCTTTTCTGACTACAAAACCAGTTAAACTTGACCAAATAATCCAAATAATGATGAAACGCCAAAAAGAATTGTAGACTGAAAATATGAGTGGTATTGTCTAGCAGAAAATAATAAAAGTTGAAGCTTGATTCAATTTACTAAAAAAATCATGTATAGATAGTTGTCACATACCCACATTCCAATTAATGTAGCTGTCATGTATGAACTGCAAAGATACAATAGATTACTTAAATATATTTCAAAAAACAAATCTTTTAAAAAAGCACACTAACCTATAATGTCTCTTTTTCCATTCTACTAATATAACTTGAGCTATAAGTAAAGCAAATATAAGAATTAAAAACATTTCGGCGTGCATTTGTTCATGTCCTTTATGTTTTTCATGATAGTGACGATGTCTATTTATCAGTTCTTCATGTGGATTGTTTGGTTGCTGTTCAGGAGTCAATTCACGACGAAATCTCTCCTGTTCCATTTCAGCTCTTCTTATTTCTTCTAGCAAGTCTTGAGAATGGTCTTCCATTATTGGTGGTGATTCTGAGAAAAATACAAGACAAGAACAAAGTTTATTAGATACTTTAAGACAGGTACTTGTTTACATGGTTTCTTAGAAAAAGGGAAAGAGAGAAAGAGGACTTTGAAGTCTTTGAAGGACTTTGAGTGAGAGATAGATTCCCTACGGCAGAGGTGCAAGAAATGACAAATCTAACTGTAGCTAAAATAACTCTTTTCGCCTTGAGACGAAGGTAGGTAGTATTATATTTACAAGTACAATAAGCTTCTTGAGAAAAATATATATAAAAGGAAAATAGAAATACATTACATACTATTATTTCTCTTCTTCTTTTCTATCTTTTCCACCAATAGAATAAAGTGGCTGTTGCTACTGATATAGATAGGTGACAAAAATATGATGAACCAATGATGCTTCTTTTGCTTTTCTTTCACCGGTGTCGGTCTCTTGTCTCAAGTCTAAAACAGCGTCAGTCTTTTCCAAGCAATTTTTGAGAGTTACTTTTGAGATCTCTTACTCGTCTCTTCACCAATTGTTCATCAATCAGTAATCAGTCAAGACTGCAAACGAGAAAGATTAAAATTAGTACACAAATCAGAAATCATCAATAAAGTAAGTTTATATACTATTGAGTTAGATTACATAATTACCATAAATAAATAAAATAAATTAATTGACCAGGTTGTTGTACACTTTTTTGTAACTCAAAAAGACTTGACTTGCAACTTGACTACTTTGATTTTAAGAAATGTTGATGAATAACTCCAACAGATTGACCTATTTAATATCATTACATGACTAAACTAATTTCAAGTGTTTTACTGACAGATTTATTTTTATTATCGTCCGTCAGTGTCTGCTGATTTTCTGCTGTCCACAAAAAAAATTTATTTTACAACCAGACCTCTGATTGGTCATTGAAGTTTAAAGAGGCCGCGGTAAGAGCTTTAGAGCAAATAAAATAAATGCAACTCTAAGCACTTTTGTTTTGATAAAAATGTTGTTGAAGGAAGAAGTTGTTTTGTTTATTTATTATTAGTCAAATGAAAACAAAACAAGACACAATGAGCTTATTCTGGATATCTAAAAAGAGTCAATGTGATACACAGAAAGAAATGGATATAAGTTTAGTGGACAAGCAAAGTTCTATTGATACTTTGATTCGAGTGCCGGGTAAGAAAAAGAAAACAATTAAAGAAAAGAGCTTTTTTTCTTAGTTGTCTGATTCTGATATCTCTACATTTCCAGTGACTAGAAACATGGATTTTGTTTCCAGTTCAAGATTTCAATTACGAACTTCTCATCTAGTTCGTTTGTTGGCAGTTGCCATTTTGTTATTCTCAATTGGTTGCTATATTCTTCATATGAAACTACAGCAAGTGGAAAATCGAAATTCTGAATTGGAATCTGAACTTGTATCTCTTCGGTCTCTTGTCAATACTGCTTTATTAAATCAAAACAATAATGTTGATTCATTGGATGCCTTGTCATTAAGAAAGAAAAGATCACTGCCATCATCTACTCAATCATCATCATCAAATAATAGAAATGGATTAGGTAAAATAGGGAGTGACAAAGATTCAAATTTGACATGTATACATAAAAAATGTCAAAATAATCAATGTCAACAAAAGTCATTACTTAAATTGCAAGTACGAATTGAGCAGCTTAAGCTGAAAGTGCAAACTGCAAGAAATCAAACTCAAGCTATGAAGCTTAAACTTGCTTCTTATCATCATCAGTATTCTATCAGCACTGCTTCTTCTAATAATTATGGTACTTTTAGTCATTGGCTATTTCTTTTTAGTTCTTCTTGTTGTAGTGTATATGTAGTCTTGTTATTATGTAATACTTTTGTAAAGTAAAGGATAGGAGAAAGCTTTTGCAACACATATATTTCTCATATATATATCTATAGTACTTTTAGGAAATGGCTTTATTTTTTTGTCGAATTACAGAACCAAAAGCTGCATATTTGACACTTAAATCTTCTTCCATCAACATCCGATACCCTGGCCGTAAGTTGTAGTTTTCTTTTCTTTTTTTAAAGTTCTAGTTAAATTTATTCTATAATTATCTTTGTTCTTGTGCTAGTAGAAAGGATTCCTTGGTATCTTCATCAAAACGGAACAGCAATTGGATTTGATGGCGACCTATGGTATAATAATCTTCATCTCAGTGCCAATAGAACAACCATAGAATTTCAAGAGAATGGCCTTCATATGATTTATGCCCAGGTACAGATATTTTTCATTGTTGATCATTTCATGAGACAAAAAGCTCTGACTAAATAAATATTCTTCTGTAGGTGTATTACAGCATAACTATAGGAAATGGAACTACTGCTCGCAAAATGGGATATAGGATTTTATTGGAAAAAGGTGACAATCCAACAAGAGCCAGAAGATACTATCGTCCATTGCCATTAGCTGAATGTGTACCTTCCTTTCCTGCATCTCAAATGTCTACTTGTTATTGTTCTATTGTATGGTTTATTCAAGCTGGAGATCGCTTATATGTGGAACATTTTGCTGACTCATTGCCTTACATTGAAAACAATGAAAATGGACAAACATTCCTTGGAATTGTTAAACTATCAAACTAATTGACTCAAACTAGTTTTCTCACATTGTTCCTATAATAATAGTATATAACTATATACCTTATATTGCCATATTACAACAAAACGCTTATTATAAAAATGTACTGACAATTCTGACTTGATCTTTCCATTATCTTAACCAACTATTTGCTCATAAAATGTGATAGTTTTGAAAGAAGATGCTTGTTGACTGAGAGGCATTCATGTACTTAATTAATTTTTACCATTTACATAATAAGAGACTGTGTTTAATTGACTTAAAAAGTTGAGATTATGGCTAAAGGTCAAGTCAGATATATATTTCAAAGTTCCTTTATTATCTTTCTCTGTATTATATAGCTTAGGTATAAGTATTAACTTTTGTACATATTATATTTACACTTTTATGAATTTACTTGTTTAGTTTTAGTATGTAGTTAGTTTATTTAGTATCTATATAGTATATTACAGTGATATATATTCTTCTTCCGAAAATTAATTGGTGCAAACAAACAGAAGTGAGTCACTTCTCAAGTGACTAATAGTGTGTATACCAGAGATTGACAATCCGTAACAGAATAAATATGATAAAAATTTTGATTCTTCTTATTACATAACAAGCTTATAAGTATGTTCTCGCCTTCGTACTTTTTTCTTTTGACAAGTATGGTTAGTATAATAAGTAATGTTATACTTTGTTTGGCGCTATACTGCTAAATCATTCATTCTTCCATATGAGACTGTGCGAAAAAGTACTACAAAAAAATAATTTGCATCATAATCAAAATCTGTACACGCAAGGCTCAAGTAAAGTAGAAAAGACCTTGCTATAATATTATTACAGAGAGACATTGTTTTTTTTTTGCATACAGTTAATTAACATTGTACAGTGATTCATTGAGTTAGTGTTGTGTATGTGTAATCTATCTTACGTGTAGTTACACTAGTTATAAACACACATCTTTTAAGGATGTAGGTAGTTTTAATTTAATGATGATGTGTGTACGAAAATAATTAGAAGAGGTGTAACTACTTATATGAAGGAAGAATATAGCTAAAAATTTAGGATTTGTACACATTTTTCCTCCTCTGCTGCTCATTGTCGTTTTTTATTACAACTTTACTCTCTCTCTCTCTACTATATATTAATAACTTGCACATTGAGAAATTTAACTCATTCACTATCTGAAATTGTAAACCAACAAGAACAAGAGAGTCAAATATTTTATCTATCTTTGTAAACTGTAAGGAAAATCTGAAACCACAAATAAATTTCATGACCAAATATAATCATCAATGGAATAATTAATCTTTCGCCTTGTCTAATACTCCTGTGTCTTTGATATATATACTAGTATTATATAGCCACTTTTTGGTCGGAAAGAAGAACAACAATAAAGTGTCCACAATATAAATAATTATTGCTACACACAACATATCAACTTGTATAAATTTCTACTCTACTCTACTGTGATTCTCTCTCTAGAAAAATGTGCAAAAACTGTTTAAATTCTCTCTATATTTAAAAAGGAACTAAGAAATTACTCACAACTCAATTTTCGTAAAATTTTGCTCTTATTACTCAATTGACTTTTTTACTCTCGAAATCCGTATAATAATAAATTGTGTCATAAAATATATAGTTAGCTTAGCTCTACTATACAACTTATGGTCGTCTACAAGTTTTATTACGAAACGACGACTACAAGAGTGTGTCCTAATTCAATTTCGGATAATGTAATTTCCGATGTCTTCTCGTAGTGTCTTATATGGCTGTGTTTATTTCATCAAGTTTCATGTAATCAATCAATCAAAACAAAAACACGAGAACGAGAAACTCTACTAGTACTATAGAAAACGGACTTATAAAGAAGAGGAGAGAACGTGTGTTCGAAAGTTGATTTGATTCTCTCTAACTCTTCTTCATTCAACAAGCTCCTCTCCAGAGTCACACAGTAATTAATTTTAGTTTGATCTCATTTTTTTTATTACAACACATGATAAAATTACATTACATTGATGTCTATAACTATATGACCCATTTCTGTCTTTTTTTTACTTTCTTTTATTCTATTAACTTTTTTTTGTAGAGCACTATACTGTGGTGTGTGAGAAAATTCTTCATCTACTTCTCGTTACCTTTTTTTTACGTCACAAATGAAATGATATCATCGTCGTCATTATCAGTCTCAACAGTAGCAGTCAAGCAGAGAAGACATTTTGTAGAGAGTTGCTCTTTTTATTTTTTTTTCTCGACTTTATAGAAGACACCAAATAATTAATTAGTTAAGAAGACAAGACCAAAAGAAGATTTAATTAATGGACCAAGGAGAGACGACCAAAAGTAATAATAATCCTCCAGAAAAAACAACATCATGCACATATTCTGCCTCTATGACCTCTGAAGAATTTGTTAAAGCTGTACTTCTTAATAATCCAAGTAGTTCATCAAAAGCAAGTAGTAGCAATAGTGGAAGTGAAAGAGTGATGGAAGGCTCAACTCAAACTGAATTGAAGACAACAACTACTGGAGCCACTAGAAGGAAAAGTAGTGGCGTGGGAGATGAGTCTGATACAGATAGTGAAAATGATCCACCAGGCCTTAGAAGAAAATTGAGCACAAAACAGGATATGAAAAATAGTGTAAGACAATATATCAATATTTTTTTCTCTGTAATTTGTTTTTTTATCATATCATATCACCATCTCATACCATAATAATCATCATGAAATTGATATGACTTTGACAGTAATTTGACTTCAAATGTCATATTCATATTTTTCTCATCAATATTTCATGAATTTCATTTACTTGTCGTATGCCATACCATGCTGTTTGATCGTTTTGTCAAAGTCAAAAAAAAGTGAATGAGTTGTAGATTTAGTGACAGTAATGGAGACATTTTTTTCATATATTCATTTCACCAACCACTATTGAATATATATCTGTCATCATCATTATATGTTATCGTCATCATCATACCTGTCTCACAACGCCATTACTTACTTGCATTATGTATATATTATGACTATAGTTGATATCCTTGTGTATTACATTACAAATTGCAATTATGAATGAGTGACGTAATTAGAATATGAAGGTTACCTACCTCATCGCCTACCTGTCACTATAACTATATTAGTCTTATATTAGTCTATACATAGTATGTAGTTGAGAAAGAGACATGCTGCCTACTAACTACACTCTTGTATTATTATACAATTATTATCACCAACCATTATGTTTTATGTAAGCTACTACTAGTCTTTCTCTGTCTGTCTTCTATATATAAGATTACTTAAATAAACCGGATTTTCTTCTCTTATATTTTTCTGAGCTACTTCCGTATTTAGTATATTTTACCTTCATCTTGATACGACATGTGACATGCTACTTTATCATTCATGATTATAGTAGTTTTTTTACTACACAAAAAGTCCTTTTTTAGTTTCTCACTTCGCCTACGCTACGTGTTCTTCTCGTCCAAAAAACTAAAGTTGTCGTGAGTCAATATCATCAGTTATATACTTTTGCGACGTAGTTTTTTTTCCAGAGTTTCGTAACGTTTTCCAAAGGACACACGTGGATGAACCCACTTTTCTAGTATAACCACACGCTTTTACTCCGAATTTCACACACATCCCATTCAATTTTACCATTAGATATCAACATCATGCAATATGTACAAAAAGAATAGATAGAAAGAGACCTTCGCCCTTTTCACTTTTCTTCTGGCTAATTTAATTCAAGACCACAGATGACTACTATATATAAAAGAAGAACAGATGAATGACTAGACAAATATACATATACTAGTGGCCAAATCTACATATTGTAGATTGGTTTAAATTAGTTTTTTAATTATTATAACATATAATAAAATCTCTGGAAAGTTATAAGCAACTCTGAG
>VCNE01015069.1:0-11877 GCA_009869805.1 Oncopodura yosiiana | reverse complement strand
ATTGTATCTCTGTATATCATTTTATAAGACATAAATTATGATTATTACTAACTTACCAACAGCTAAACTCGTTCGATAATAATATAATAAAAAGGAAATATAATGTTGAGATGTTTTAAAATCACTTTGGAATTATTGGTTAATACAACTTTTTATTCTTACCTAAGCTCATTGGTTTATCCAATCCACTCTATTATATAGAGGTAAAAAAAAGAAAATAAAATTACAATCTTTTTATGTGAGATTTGCAATTCTTGAAATACCTTACCGTAATCAATACATAATGTCCAGATCCATTAACATGTGCAATTTCAATTAAAGAATCCTTAGGATTAGCCCAATACATATTGCCAGCATTCCAGTCGATAGCCAATCCAATTACAGCATCTAAACCACTTATTACAGTTTCTCTTCCAGTTCCATCTCTTTTAATTCTTGATATACGTCCTTTATCATTATCTAACCAATATAGATAATCTGATTTTTCATCAATATCAATATCAGTTGCAAAACTAACAAGTGGAATTGGTACTAGAAGATCATCTTGTGAATCATCTTGTTTACTCACTCCTTTTATACCAGATGAATCAGCATATATTAATACTGTATCCAAACTTTTACATTTTGATATATTTTTCTCATCAATAATGTAGCCTAAACTACATTTACAAACTTTCTTATTTGTAGATAATGGTAAACAAAGATGTTCACAACCTCCTTTGTTCTTAGCACAAGGATTTGTTCCATTTTGTTCAACAGGATCATATACCTAATAAATCAGTCAAATAGTAAAAATCACTTTACAAAAAGTTCTTGTGGTGGATTACTAAGCTCAACGAAAACTTGGCTTGTCACAAATATATGTATTTATACTTACTCGAATTGAATAAATATTTTCTGTATTATTTCTGACATAATAATAAGATCCACCTTTTGTTTTATCTCCTCTTAATATGGCATCTCTTCTTTCATCAGCCATATAAATGTATTGTCCATAAACAGTTATAACATTTGGTTTTAAATCTTCAAATATAACTGTTTCAACTTTTTTGGATTTAAAATCATAATATTGAATTTTTTCTGTATGATAATTTAACCAATATAATCGATCAGATTGTCGATCATAGGATAAACTTGCTGGATTTTCTAAATCACTACTGTCACGATTATTTGCTAATACTTGTCGATTTGAACCATCCATAGATGCTGATTGAATATGAAATGAACTTTTAACATTTCCATCTGGCCAATAGATCTATATATATATTAATTAATTGTATATCAAAAAACTAATTAGCATACATATGCATGTAATATAAATGGTGTGCTAACCTGTCCTTTATAAGGATTTACAGCAATTGAATTAACATTCTTTAAATCTTGTTTTCCTTGTATAATTGTTGTAAAGTATTGTCCTTGTAAATCTGTAACAGCAATTGATGTTTTTTGAAGATTTTGTACAGCAATAAATATTAAATTTGAAATCCAATCAACAGCAATAGCTAGTGGTTTTCCAGCTGAAGCATCTATTAATGTCTCAATTGTAGGATTACTTATATTTGCACGTTTTGTTTCTCCAGATTGACTATCACACCAATAAATTTGTTTTTGTTTAGCTACAAAATGAAGATTTGCTGGTGCAACTATTAATGGTAGACTTATTGGTGGTGCTGACGAGAAACAAAAAGAAAAGTACTAATTAGTTTAGACAGTTTGATCAATATTTTACAGATTACATAAAATACTTTATGCATTTAACTTACCTGCATGATGATATGGTTTATCAAGATATACAGCTCTGATTTCATTAAGTCTTGAAAATAGTAACATTTTTTCATTTGAAACACATGTCTTGTTGTCTTGTCCAAGAGTCATTAAATGTGGACAACCACAGCTTCTAGTCTTATTGAAATTAAGTAAACACAGATGTGAGCAATTTCCATTATTAATTTCACATGGATTAAAAATATTTCTTGGTTGACGGCTTGGATGAATAATTTTAACATCAAATGGTTGTGTATATGTTTTATGAATAGTTGTTACATTTGATCCATGTAATTTATTAGCCCGAATAACAGAATTACTTCTCCAATCAGTCCAGAAAAGTTCATTATCAAATATTGTAATAGCAAATGGATGAGATAATAATTCATGATCTTCTAAAACTGTTCTGAAATCTGATCCATCATATTTGACTGTATGTATTGAATCAGTTCTTGCATCAACCCAATATATTCTTTTGAGTGAATATTCTAACGTTAATCCGTTGGGCCATGCACCTTCGCCATTTAATCCAACTAAAACAACAACTTCTCTATATTCACCACTCATACTTGCTTTTTCAATTCGTGGTCGAAAAGAGTCCCAATCAGACCAAACTAACAATCCTTCCCTTGGATCCACTGATATTGATCTCGGTGATGCAACATCTCCAGAAATTAAAGTTTTTCTAAAACTTCCATTTAATTTTGCAACTTCAATCTGATCAAGGCTACAAATTTTGTAAAAAATAATGATAATAATTAATAGTTAATACAATTAAAAAAAATTATAATCATTACTTACTTAGATTCTACCCAGTATAAATTTTCACCTATCCAATCAACTGCAAGTCCTTCTGCTGTTGCTAATCCAGTTTGAATAACAACGTCAATATTAATAAGAGATCCACTGACTAGATTTCCTTTATATATTCGATCATCAACAACATCCGTCCAAAATACTATATCACTATTATCTTTTTCTTGATGATAAAAATCAAGTGCAATAGAATTTCTCAAGTTTGATATAAGTGAATTAAATTGTAGTGTATGAAGATTAATTCCACGTAATTCATGTCGATTACTAAAGACCAAATATGGTACATTTGGATCAGTACTTTTACAAGTTACACCATCAGATGTTAAATTGTAATTTGGTAGACATAAACATTGAAATCTATCTTTAATTTGTTGACATATTTGACTACATGTACCCCATTGTTCACATGGATGTTCTTTGACACATTTTGATTTATCTTGTTGTGATAAATGCATTCCAGTTGGACAGTAGCACAAATGACCCTCTGGAGTATTTCTACAATAATGTGAACAATTTGATATTTTCTTTCCATTTCCATCTCCACATTGATTTTCATTACATTTTCCATTTTCATCTGATTTGTCATTACAGTTGTCTTTTTTGTCACAAAGTTGATTAACTCCAACACATTTACTTTTATTGTCACATAATCTAGATGGATAAGGACAATGTGGTACTGGTTTTGGACAATTTTGTTCATCACTTAGATCATTACAATCTACAGTTCCATCACATAAATAAATTGAAGGTATACATTGTTGTCCATCAGTACAATGCCATGATTTTTGTGATCTTGCACATGTTATATTATGACATTCTGTACGATCTGCCCAGTTAACAAGTACACTTTCCATTTCACAAAGTGATGTAGAACTAGCTGGGAGAGTTTTTAAATAAGTACATGCAGGTGCTTCTCTTCCACTACAATTCATTTCATCATCTCCTGATGAACATTGACATATACCATCACAAATTTGTGTTGGTTCTAAACACTTATTATCAGCTCCACAATAAATTCTTGATGTTTTATTACAATGTGTTTCACAATTTGTATCTTCATCACTTCCATCTTTGCAATTCATAAAACCTATTTTGATCAACAAAATAAAAAGTCAATTAATAAACTATAAGCATATTTAAGCAAGAACTTACCATCACAAGTATTCTCAAGTGGTATACAATCTTTTCCAGTTTTACATTTAAAATGTAAGCCATCAATACATTCAGGAAATTCACAATTAACTTCGTCGCTTCCATCATGACAATCATTCTCAAGATCACAACTAGAATAGAATATTTATATGATGATATCATTAGAATCTATAAAATTATAGCAAAAACATAATGATACTTACACCCAACTCAAAGGAATACATCTCTTTGAAACATCTTTACATTGAAATTCATGTTCATGACATTTTGAAGAATTTGAACATTTAGTTTCATCAAGACCATTTGTACATTCTTTTTTCCCATTGCAAACTTCTTCATTAGGAATACATATATTATGTCCACAATGAAAGAAGCCTTCACCGCAAACTGCTTGACCTGATGCACATGGACCAGATGGAGAACTATCTTCGTCACTTCCGTCCTACATAAATAATTTGACAATTAATTAATTTAAAATCTTATTATTGTTTGTCTCTGAAGTTTACAAAACTAACCTGACAATCTTGCATTGAGTCACATAAATGTTTCTGAGAAATACACTTTGGAAACTTTCTACATTGAAATTCTGAAGCATCACAAGCTAATGGATGTATATAATTTGGAATTTTGTCACAAGTGATACCATCATCACTCATTTGATAACCATCTTTACATAGACAACTTGAGCCTTCATTTGGTTTTGATAAACATAATTCGGGGCATGGATGATCACCATTACATTTATTTGTTCCAATTTGAAGACTTGGATCATATATTTTAATATCTGAAACATCATCAACTTCAATAACATCAAATGTATCAACAGTTTTTAATGAATTTGCTTCTGCAGCATGAATTTTTAGTATTCGTCCTCCACATGCTAGATATAAAGTATTATTAAAGAAGCTAAGACCAGAAGCATGTCCATCATTACAAGATTCAGGTGTTGCAATAAATACAGTTTCTCTTTGATTATTTGTTGTTGATTTAGAAGATGATATTTTGATTCGTTCAATTGTCAATTTTGGTGCATTACACCAATATAAATATCCATTATTTGTATCAACGGTTAAACCAATTGGACCATTAGCTTTTGATATTAAAATCATTCTATCTGTTCCATCCATAGAAGCTTGTTCAATATTACCAATTGTCTCAGTATCAAATCCATCATTAATTGTAATCCAATTAGTCCAAAACATTAAACCACGTTTTGGGTCCACAGCAATTGATTTTGGATTTGTTAAATTACTATGTAATAGTAATTTTTGTATTGAAGGATTTGTCAAACTTCCAACATTAATAGTTTTGAGTTGTTCATCAGTATAAAATATATTACGTCCAATATAATCAATAGAAATTCCACCACAATATGAAATTCCTTTATCAAGATATACTTCACTTTGATCATCAGTAACTTTCTTTTTCATAATTCTAAAGTCAGATGAATCAAAATAATAAATTGTTTGTGTACTAGCATCAAAGTCAAAACGAGTATAATAATCAGTCTCTACAACAGGAACCATAACTTCTCCTTTAATTTTCTTTTTAAGTGATATACTTCTGATTCCTCCAGAATTTTGTTTTGAATACATAATAAATTGTGATTTTTCCATTGGTGCACATGATAAGTTATCATTTTGTAAATAATAACCTTCTCTACATGAACATTTTGCTATTGGTTTTCCATTAGAATCCCATAATGGAAAACAAAATTCTCCACCTAATTAAATTAAATTAATAATAATACATATTATACTCTGTGGTTACAAATTCACCTCAATGGTAAATAATTCATATGCAGAGTTGTACTCACGGAATATATTAAACATCAACACTAATCTATTTATTACGATGAATTCAATTTGTTATTAATATAATAAATAAAGGATGATTTAATCGTACTTAATGTACAGTATATTACAAAACATTAGCTTATGCATATAACTTGAATGGATTCTCAAATGGTCCATTTTCTTGATGAGCAATTTGATTTGGCACTTGTTGATTCTGTCCAATGCTTCCTTCTTTCTTAATTGTGTCATATTTTTTGATTGCTTTAGCTTCTTGATTTCTTCGACGTATAGTATCGATGGAGCCAGCTTGAAGAACAAAGAATTTTACATTTTGGCAATATTTTTCATCAGTATCATAACACCGATGATTGAGAAGTGATGTGCAGCTTGTTTGTTCTCGTCGCGAGTAATGCTCAACTTTTTAATTTCATCAATTGATTTCTTTTTCTCATCTAGAGTCAGTTCTTCTGAATCAATAGTTTGTATGATTTTATTAATTTTCTTCTTATCTACGTTGATAAATTGCAAATCCTGTTTCAATTTGGCCATTTCATCTTCTGATCGATTGTGAGTAGCAAGGACTCTAGTGATGTATTCATTAACTTGTTCCTTCACTGTAGCTCTGAGTCTAGCCAGCATTTCAACGGAATAGTGATCTCTGACTTGATCCTTTATATCTTTATAACTTTCACCAATATAGATGATGGCATTACAAGGATCACTTAACTTTTCATATTTTCTTCTCGTTTTTTCAGATTTCAGTGCTCAAATTCTCTGCAAATACTGAGAAGTGAATTCTAGGTTTTTGAAAATCAGATATTAGTTGAAGAGTGTTATTGCAAATTTTCGTGAAAATCCGTGTGTCAAAGGTCCTGAGGCTTCCCTCGTAAGAATTGAGTACTTCAATGCAATGAAAATTCATGATGGAGCTTGTTCCAGTGATATTCGTATAAGAAATTAAAAACGAATATTTACCTTGATTCGTATTGACTGGAGAATTTGATGAAATTTCTGGAGCAATATATAAGGCTGGAACTGCTAATTGAACGTTTGCATTTTCTTCAGCATATGGACGACCAGTCAGATAATTTATGCCTAAATAACAATGATTAATTTATAGATTGGCAATTAATTCAGAATTTAAATTAATAAAAATGTAACAATAATAAGCTTACCATTTACTTCCAGCATTGCAATCAATTCATGGTTTTGGTCAAATAAACTATTATTTTGTGACAGGAGAACACGAATTTGACGATCTCGTCCACGAATAACTGCTTCTACGTCTTCATTTTCTTCTTACAAGCCTCTACTTATTGATTGCAATTCACTAATTCTTACTTAGTATTGATGACATTTTTAGTTGATTTATATCAGGAAATTTGACAAAAGACTGTAACGACGGAAAAATATTCGACAGTAAAAAAAGTAAGTCTGTATCGCGAACAGATTCTGACATAGAGGCAGTCGCGGGTGGGGGGAACATCAATGCGTTTTAACATGCAGTAGCAAATATTGAAAATGTAGTTTCTTACAACGATGAGTATTTGCACATAAATGAATTTCTAATGGTTGTCTCACACGATGATATACATGTATAGCAAATGGTTTATCCAGTTCTGTTTTTAATGTTGTATAATTTGTATCTTGAAATTTTTGTAGTTTGTTGATACTATTTTGATGCCAAGATATAAAATACAAATCATTTTCAAATACTGTAATATCTCTAAGTTGTGGCATTCCTCTATGAATTGTACGTCTTGATTTTCCATCATAATCAATTCTTTCAATTGAATCTAAAAATCTGTCAACCCAATAAACTTGCTGTTTCGGTAAATCAACAGTAAGTCCAAATGGATAAACAATTTTTGTTGAGACCAAATCTTTTCTATCTGATCCATCAAGATTAGCTCTTTCTAATTTTGGACCACTAGTTCCACCCCAAACAGTAAAAAATATGAACCTATATATAAAGCATTTTTTATTAGTATTATTAGTTTTACAGTTTTTACTACTATCTATATGTGATTTAAGGTCATTTATGTCAAGGTTTTTGTAAAAATTTTTTATTACCCTTTTGTAGGATCCAATGCTAAATCTCTTGGTTTAGAAAGGTCAGACTCTATTACTGCTCTACAAAACTTGAGTGTATTTATACATGCAAATATCAGTTGACTACTATCATCAGCAAAATAAAAGTTTCTACTAATCCAATCAAATGCAAAACTGTAAACATCTGTAAATTGAACACAAGAAAAAAATTATATAAACTACTTAATGGAATGTATATAATATAATTGTTCTAACCTTTAAATGAATATAAATATGGCTTTGGTTTGTCCCAATAATGTCTGAGATCGTTACTTAGAGCACATCTCATATTAGATGACTCATTATCATGATGAAGCCAACAAACTGTTTCATTCAAATGGTCAAAGTCTAATCCTAGTAATCCAACGTTTGATGAAGCTTTATATGACTTGTACTTTTCTACTGCAGATCCATTTAAATGTAGCCACTTAATATCAGTTGCATCTTCATAAATTAGATATGGTACACTTCCTTTTGGTGCTATATACATAAAATGAAGAACAAAGTTATAAAAAGTGAATATAAATAGAATGAATGAAACTACAACGTACTGTCAATGGCAAGACATCTTGAGCCTTGTTGTTCATATCCTCTTGAACAACTACAAGATCCATCATCTGGACGGCAAGTGTGATCACATGTCCATTCATACAAACATTTATGTGATTCTATTATATAAAAATTTAAGCAAATATATTTAGCATAAATTCCTTAGATAAGAAAAAGAGAAATAAATAAACAAAAGCATACCAACACATTCTTGGCCATTAAATTCTTGACCAAGAGGACAATAACAAACTGGACCATTTACAGACGGTTTGCAACCATATTTACATGATTGTGCATTAGTACAAATTGTTGAATTTCCACAAAATTCATGCTCATCACTCGAGTCCTGACAATATTAAGAGAGAAGTCTGAGACAGTGAACAACAGAAATCATTAATTTATTTAATATCTTACAGGGCAATCGGCAAAACCGTCACAGAAATTGTAAATTGGCCGGCATGTAATTTGATCACCACATTTCATAGAATTTGGAGCACAATGGTTTTCAGATTTGCCTAAGATTTTATTTAAGAGGGTTTAAATTAGTGAGCAATCAACTTAATAAATCTTTTAAAATATATATATATATATTATTACATTGTTCATTCTCTTCGTCAGAGCGATCAGCCACAGAATCATAAAAACCACAATCAAGGCTTCCGTCACATGCCCAACCTGAAAATAAAATAAATATATGAAGCCAATAGTTATGATGAAAATGAAAATATGTATGGCTACTATACCTTTGGGAATGCATTTCTTTGTATGAGCACATGTAAATTCTCTACTTAAACATGGCTTTGTACTTCCTGTTATTATTAAATAACATCAACAATTATAAGCTTACAATGCACTGTGTAAAGTGAAATATAGAAAAACATATATAATATGCAAATTCTTACTGCAAGCATCTTCATCTTCATCACTACCGTCGTAGCATCTATAAAATGAAACATACATCATAATATATTTTTGCACATGTAGAGCTGATGTAGTAAAAATAATAATTCTATTTAATTCAACCACTTACTCTGGACTGTTATTGCAAACGTCAGTCTTTGCAATACATTTCAATTTGTCACGACATAAAAACCCTTCATTAGCAGTACATGACTCCTCTGCATAAGCAAATAAGAATGAATAACTTAGAATACTGTGTGACAGCTCATAAAAAAATATACAAGATATATATTGTACCTGTTAACGATATTAATCTGTTGGCTCTATGAATTTGACTCGTCACTTCTTGTATTTGTTGTTCCAAGGTATGAGGATCCAATTTTACACTTTCTGACGTCACAAATGTGAGAACTAAGCTTGTTATTATTAATAACTGTAGTATGCATTTTGTACTAGTATTAAGGAAGTTGCAATTCCTTCTTTTAACTTTCTTAGTAAATTCCATGATTTTTCTCTCTGGTCTCACTCACTTACTGATTGATAGTTGCACACAACATATTAAATATTATGTTGAGATATAACTACTACTATCTTAGAGCACTGATTACACAGCTCTTTACAGAAGTACAGGCAGACAGAAAGTCTCAATCTCAAATGGAACTACAGCAGTACTATACATGATGATGATGGTGGCGTAATATAATAAAGATATTTAGCTTAGAAGGAAAACACACAAGACCATCATCATCATCGTCATGAATGTTATATAGGAAAGAATAAATAAACAAAAAAAAATATATAATAATCTTCCTGTCTATATGCACACACTAACCAAGTTTATTGGACTTGGCTTAAATTTATCATGTATTTAAGCAAATACACTTTGTTTTCTCAGTCTGTCGTCAATATGTGTTTTGTACTTTGGTTGGAGTATTATTAATAGTATTCACATATATAGCTGTTGTAATAAAACGGTTTCACTCACATAAGAAGTATAGCTGCCACATATAAAGATCCTCTTGTTCTTC
This sequence comes from Oncopodura yosiiana, assembly GCA_009869805.1. Lineage (NCBI taxonomy): Eukaryota > Metazoa > Arthropoda > Collembola > Entomobryomorpha > Oncopoduridae > Oncopodura > Oncopodura yosiiana. The sequence goes on along the minus strand of VCNE01015069.1, from coordinate 1,781 downwards.
TTATGTCATTACATGATCACATTTCACAGATATTATGTAACATCATGATGTCTCTAGTGTAATGTAAAGGAACACCTTTGCTCTTTGATAGATGAGATGACAGATTTCCTTTTTTTCATTTATACAAATCACTTTTCACATCAACAACCTTAGAGTGAGAAGAGAGAGAGATTCATCTTCCCTGAGAGAGACAAGTGAGACAAAGATTTCTTCTTCTCTATGTTCATCCCATGGCTGCTGCAAAACAAGAAATATTGTAAAAATTATGAGTATGTGTATCTATTCACAAGGGCTTCACTATACTACACTGGACAATGTATATAAGAGTAATATATCAATTGGCTTGATTAATTTAATTACTTAAAACACACATCTGCTAACACTACTAGTCTGTTTAGAAGATTCTTACTTAGAGTAGGGGAGGATTGACAATGTGTAAATGAATAAAAATTACTTTGATGAACTCGGCAGTTGTTTGTTATACTTATACATATATATGAACTTTGCTACTGCTACACATTCTTTTACTATACATATTAAGTACTTTTTATAACTTAAAGTATTTACTTACTACAAAGTTTGTAAGTACAAACTACTATATGTACATATGTACAGCATTATATTATCATGCAAACTAATTTATAGCTTCTGTTGCTGATCTCTGAATATGGAATTAGCATTAAAAAGTCGATGACCATGCAAGTTCTTACAAATAAATGCGTATACAGACAAAGAAATATAAGAGTGTGCTGAGTGGGACATAAACAGTATATGACAGTAATTATAGTAATTTAGATTAGTGCATATAGTAAATTATGTTCTGTACAACTCTCTAGTGTATGCTACTTTCCTTATTCCTTTATTTGGTAACATAGCTATAACTAAAGAAATAGGGTCTGTCAAGGACGTTGAAAATTAATGTCAATAATTTCGTCCAAAAGTACAGCAATAATCATAACTCGAAAATTGTTTCTCATGCAAAAACTCAATAAAACTTGTAGTATAATACCCAATATATTTATATGAAAGCAAAAGTGTACAAAACAAACACTGACCGCTTTGGCTCTTGTTGATGTTTTCATCAGATGACAACAAAAACAGAAAAGACAAAACACTTGTGCAACACTCAAACAATCAGATGATGATCTCTTTTCTTTTTATTTCATCTTTTCCAGGAAGAACAAATTATCCTTGTTCAATGCAAGGGAAAAACAAAGCCACGCTTGTTGTAGCACATTAGCAGGTGGTATATATGGTTTGCTAATAGTGTGAATTTTATATTCTCAATTACAATTTTTTATAACTCTGTCACTTTGCGCTTTTGTTTGTAAATATTGACTGGCTGATATTCTAATTTTTTAGTTATCAAGCATGCCCTCTGTTGTTAAAAAAGTAGAAAATCCAATGAAAAGGTAAGTAAAAAAGTCTCATAAAATGATGTAAATTAAAACTGTCAACAGTAATTTATAATATGATTGTTAACTTCATTAAATTATGTATAAGAGTTTCATTCATTTTTATTTGAGGATGTCTTGTATTCTTGATAAAAACTAAAATAAAGTTAATTTCTTATGACTCATTATCCCGCTTCAATCAAATAGATTTATAACATCTGACTTCACATTGTGTAAGCGGAAGATTTGTTTATAATAAAGGGAGAAAGCAAAAATTGCATTAGGTGGTGTCTGACAGCTCTACTATCATCATATGATTAGAAAACATTAGTCATTCCTCTTGTTTGTTTCATTTATTAAGAATGTGTCATCATCAACTTGTTGTTG
>VCNE01015067.1:0-16606 GCA_009869805.1 Oncopodura yosiiana | reverse complement strand
AAGGACAACATATTGAGCAAAAAAATCATCATCGGAAGATTCAATTATAACATAAAATTGTACTTCAAACGATTGTAAATAAGCCTGCCCTATCCTGTATACTACGAAGATATCCTTTGTGTGTTTATATGTTATGAAAATATGAAAATGCACTCAAATGTTTGGCCTTTCAAAGGTATTATAATTGAGTATGTATATACACACCTTAAGAACGTGAAGGTTTATATATTGTTATATATTTATATCCTAGTCCAGTCCTTAGGTGAACTAGTTCTGACAACTTGTTGAAGGGAGCTGTTTTCTTTTCACTTTTACAACAATATATATAACCCCTTCTGATTCGTAAAGTTAAAATTGTCCTAACAGGGCCATCAAGGTGAGATGAAAAATATTTTTGAAAACTGCAGAGAAGCTCTCTAATTTAACCAACACACTTTCCATTCAAAGCAAGTTTTTGACTAAAAGAGCCTCTCCAGTAACACCTTACATTTTTCTTTACATTTTCTGAACAATATGAATAACTAAATCTTTTTTCAAACTATGGACTATTGTATTATTTTTGATTCTATAATGTTCTTAATAAGTCTAGCTTCCATTATTAACACATCCGTAAACTTTGCTTTTCTTTTAAATTCTGGTTTTCTAAGCCAAAATCATTCAGCTGGCAATAATTTAACACTCACCTAGCAAACTCTTTATTTCCACTTCCGCTCTTCCGGATTTCATTGAAATTTCAAAGCCTTTTGTGCAGCTTTTGAAATTCTACCAAAAGTTTCCTTTTATATATCCAATTTTCTTCCTTATGAGATTTGTCAAAATGAACAGAAAAGTAATAAACATTTTGTGCTTTGTAAATATAATATGTAATACATGTAAGAAGAGGAAAAATGGATTTCTCTACTACGTATGCATATACCATTAAGACATTGAGAACTGTGAGAGTATAACTGTTACATCTTCGTAAAAGGTTGTAAGATATAACAAAAGTACATTTCTCACTTCTGATTGTTAAAAATGTGAATGATAGCATCTCATAAGGTAATCTTAAACGAGACAACACTCATCGAGCCACTCCTACTTCTCTCATTTAAAACATAAAATTCATACACAAACACGTCATGAGTTTTGAGAGAGATTGATTTTGACATGAACAAGTGCTTCGTTGTCTTGTTTGACATTTACGAATAGATGCATTGTAAGTATATACGTGAAAGAGAGAAGAATATATAGCGTATATAGCGTACAACTATTATTGTGTCGAGAGTGAAATTCATAGGTAATATCAGTAATAAATATGCATATGAGTAATAATAATCCAAAAATCTCATTCATTTCCCATATTACATATTTATAATTTTTTTTGACACTACACGTTGTTACAAAGGAAAGTGATCATGTAAAAAACTACATATACATAATAAATTCATTTTTACATTTTTTAATGGTGTTACAAATATAAAAATGTTGGACCGAAAAGAACCTGTGCTAATTAGTCACGATCTCCTTATACATTTTTTATCTCTCTTTCTTTCTCGTTTGCCTATAGCTGTCAACATGTTCAATTCAAAAACTTAACTGTGCTCTCTCATCAACCTCAAACTATCATCAGTCGTCGTCTTCGTTGTCGTGTTGGAAGTAAAAGATTTGGGAGTGAACATATTATAAAAGTGTGAGCGTGATGAATAGGAAAAATGCCATATAGGAATAGATTTAAGAGAGTGGAAGAAGAAGAAATGAGAGAGAAGTATAGAGCAGGTGTTAGTCAAATAGAACAGGCGTACTTAAATATACACAATCTTCAAACATGAATCGTTCCATTGAGTTATGAGTTGAAATAAAAAGAAGCTTAGTTTGGAAAATGGCAGTGGTCAGCAGAAGAAAATGAATAGTATATACAATTCATGTTCACAACAGAGTGACATGACAGGAAAAAGAGAAGAAGTCTGATTCATATCACTATCTCTCCATAGTTGCTACCCACGAGTAATAAGACAAGCTCTCATAGTGTGTGCAACATGTTCACGACACAAAACACACACGCCAAAAACTTTGCAAGTAAAAGGTGTAAAGATGAAAAACAAAATTGGAAGTCGAGTGCTAAAGTTCTAAAATGTATTACTCACGTTTGACATTATCGAGCAAAGCAGAAAGTTTTTTCATGAAAGTTGACCTTTATGAAAAAATAATGGTGTTGATGAACGAACAGAAAAAGAGAGAGAGGACGATACGCTGTGATCAATTTGTATCACACTTCCACATAAATATTATACACATTGTTTGCCTCTTAGCTCTAAAGGCAGACACTACTAACCTTCATTTTTGGTTGTTACCAAATTAGTAACTGTGCTAATCATATCAGGTCACACATGTTGTTCATTTGGCTATAAAGGGAAGATGATAATTTGTACGGTGACAAATTCAACTATAGCTAGTGTATGATATGACATAAATAGTAGGTACATACTTTGTATGGATAATAAGAGAAATTGTAGTAAAAAGTTTGAAAAGATTTGTTGTTGATTCATGAAAACCTCTCAACAAATTAAGCATAAAACTATCTAATCTATAAGATCCAAAATGGGTGGATGTTACACGTTGAGAACCATGTAGCATGTCTAATCAAAGGTAATTTGTCTCTTTTCCTATGAACTATATGACCTTTGAGATTTATTCAGTACTATCAACATCTTTCTATTACTACTAGCACATATCTTTTTGCTCTAAAAATTCCATACCAAAAAGTAATTATATCAAATACACAAATCTCTGTCGAAATTAATATAAAAAATTCTTCTTTCATTTTAATGTACGAAATTCTAGCGGCTCCTGTGCTAATTTTGCACTCCTTTTATGTAATCTCTGCTCAAGAAGATTTATATTTATATATATAAAGTGATGATTATGAATGCAAAATTGTACCGTACGTATGAAAAAGATATAGTCTAGAAGTCTAGCCGTATTAGTTGAGTTGGGTCAAGAAAAGTATTAAAGCGTGGAAGGAATTAGTACAATATTAATTTAGATGCTGTTAGCATCACATCTCACTATAATCTCTATATATATAGTACCAACAGCAGTAGTATTATGAAGTAATTCACGTAATAATGTTTACCTAGCGTATATATACTTTAGAAGCAAGCGTAACGATAAGAGTTTAAACTAACTTCAGAGCTGAAATATGCCGAACATGGAAGTGATATGAGGAAAAGATTATGATATACCTTCAGCTACCTTTAATTTACTGTAATTTCTGCACACATGTAATCATAGTGTATAGTGGTTAGTACAAATAGCTATAGAGCTTTTTGTAGCAAATTATTTACACAATTAATATTTCATCTTGAAATTCCTTGCGGTAGGCGTTTATATTTGTATTCACTTTACACATAGTTCGTACATTGTATAAGTTTTCTGAAGCGTAGATAACAAATTGAACTTGTGCTAATGCAAAGGATATCTGTAGCAAATTCCCTTATAAACAATTTATTTACACTATCACATTAAACAGTCTTAAGAGAACTTACCTACATTTCATAAATTATTTGTTGAGGTTGAGCATGGACTCAGACTCGCTATGCAAAGGTCAACTAACAGCATTATATAGCAATGTGCTCTGCTAGTGAAAGTCTTTTCTTGTTGTTTATAGAGTGGAATGAATGTTGAGTTGTTGGATAGTTTTGATTACTAACATGTAACTATAAACCTAAAGTAATATGATACGTGCAATAAACTCACTTATTTGTTCTTGAGATGTATCACGAAAAGCTGACAAATTATACAACTTGTTCAATACAATGTCATTTGAACTCATAATTTCTTGAGACTATCTTACAAGTTGAAAAGAAATGGTTTAAAAAATCTCACTCAGTAGCTCAAATGTAATAACATTAAAAGAGAAGGTATTGAGGTAAGTAATACACAATCTTAATCAAAACATCAGAATATGACATATTACAATCTCAATTCTATACCTAATGATATGATGACCATACTCTCAAATCAAATTAGTATTCTTCATTTTCCTCTGTGCTTTCATTCTAATTTAATCATACAAACAATTGTAACATTTTGCATATATGCAACAATATAAATATTTTTCAAGAGATTCATTATCTAAAAATCAAGATTCTATATATTTCGTTTTGTAAACAAGATCAAGACTGAGAAGATGATTAGAGAAACAAGTTATCATTAGCACCAACTACCAACATACAAGTTGTAACCAAAAAATAAATATTATATATACATTTATACTCTAAAGTCGCAACGTCAACATTTATCGTTTGCTAACATGCTATATCTATTCACAAAATAAATAAATGCTACCTGCCGAGACATTTACAGTTGTATTACATACCAAGAAGAGTAGGTTATTATGTTGATGAGTAAAAAATTTTAATCTTTGTGACATAGTAGTTTACACATAGCCTAATGCTATAGCATTATATTAGTCGTATTAAAATTGTAAAAGTGTAAGCTAACAACGTATCACATATTAGATTACAATTTGTCTAGACACCAATTCCACATATTATTGTCAACTTTCTTTTTATTCTTAGTAATACACCCGCCTTATACAAATACTCTTCTATTATGACCATAGTATAATTTTTTTTTCTAAACAAACTATTGAACTTGAAAATCACTCAAGGCATTTGTAAATAATAATACAATATAAGAATATGTGCAGAAGGAAAATACAATGAGCAAAAGTTTCGCTTTGACACATATTTCTTTTAATGTCTTGTGACTACTGTATAGATATATATATATATATGTACCTTATATTGCACTTTGAGAGATAAAGTTTTATGATAGTGGGATGTTGTTGTATTTATAATTAAATGACTCATGATGTATAATCATATACATGATGTACATACATCACAAAATGCATGATAATCACTAAGCACGGAGTTCTAAGTCAACTCCACATGTAGTCGCTGATTTTCCAATAGTTGCTTGGCTTTTGGCTGAAAGTTGAAATGTAATGCACTTGATAAGAAAGAGAGCAATTGAAGCACAAAAATGAGAACTTTTATAATGTGAATAAAGAAGAATATAAAACACTTCCGTTCTCGTCATTTGTTTTGTTGTTGATGACTCGTTGTGGTTGTCGTCTTCACGTTGTCTCTCTCTCTCTTATGAAGAAGGCATTGTTTTCTCATTCAGTATACATTATAAAATACTCTTATATGTACCTACAAGTATTGTCTTTGACCTCTATTTCCAACTTTTGCTTGTCTCTTTACCACCACAGCACTCATTGACACAACGACAATAACAAACAAGTACAATAGCTCACAGTGCAAAAAGACTATTTCAATGTCCATTGTAGATGATATTGTGAACATTTAGCATTTTTAATTTGCTCTATTGTGCACATGTCATGACCATGACACAGGTGTCAAGAAGAAAAAACTGTATGAAAGCTATATATATATATATTTATAGGCTCATCATGAATTGAAAAATGAAATGGGATTGAAAGTGGAAAACTGTATGAAAGTGAGATATACACATAAATGTGTATCCATATATGTCATATATTGTTATAAACTCAACCTTCCAAGTTTAGTATTTATGTTTGTCCATTTTTCTATTGGAAAGTATGCCTTTTACTTCAACAACGTGCTCAGTTTATGACAGTTTTATAGAGACTTATGTGCACGCTTTGTATTTTAAAAATATGCCTTCACAAATCTTATTGCTACAGATGTACATATATAACTAAAGCCAATTATTATTTTAATATTGCTCTCACTACTGATAGGATTTATTATACAAGAAGGCTATCAGAATCTGATTTTTAGTCAATGCCAATTTTTTGAATAAGAAGCTCTGTTGTAACAATGAAATAATTGGAATCGAGGTTTTGATATAATTCAACAAGATGATTTAGCAAAAGACAAAAAAGAAAGGGAGACTCAAGAAGAATTCTTGAAAGAAAAGTATGTCATCATAGTTGTATTAGTTTGTATCATATCTTCTTCAATCTATTGAATTTGGAAATCACTCTCTAACTACAAATATTGTATGTCTATAGCAATAAACACATTCTTTATCTCTGTAATTACGAGTATGATAATTTCATGCAAAACATTCATTTTCTCTTGTAATAATCACCTTTTCTTTCGAGAAGAAAGCAAATTAAAGCAAAACTTTAACAAAAAACATAGATAAAGGCATATTGACGAAATACGCACTTACCTACTTACACACATACACGCAATTGTATATATAGGTATATATATATATTGCAAAAGATGCAAATGATAAGCTCATTGATTTTCTCAAATGAATTGACACCAGATTGATAAGTACTACATACATATACAATATCTATTAAATTTTGACGTTTCGTATGCATATACTACTTACAAAAAAAGAGTCTCCTTAAATTACAACTTGTTTTTTTTAACTACCATTGACCAAATATCATTTCTCAATTGAAAGAAATAACACATCACAGATTATTAGATTGAGTTGAAACTTAATAACATAGTAAGAAAAAAGAGCAACCTGTGTTTATTTATTCTTGAGTGGCAACAACAATCGTGAAAAAGAGAAGCTGAAAAGAAAAACCTGAAAAATAAAAAAGGAGATACTTGTCTGCTCAGTTTTCTACTTGTATTGATTTTCTTATGTGATAAATGAAAGCTTCCATGTCAGATATAAAAGATTTCTTCTGATTCTCGACATTTAATCTCGTTGTAACGACTTGTATATTATTATAATATTATGATGATGTCGCTCTTACCAAAAAACAACTTTAGCCAAATAGCACACGCAATAGTAAAATATAATTCTCTCTTTTAGTTTCCACATTTATTTATTTGTTATTTTATTATAGTACAAATTGTAAAAGAATAAAATTTTCATTTTGCTGACGAAAAACTTTTAAAAAAAATAAAACGAGTCTACTTTTCCAAATTTTACGTTATTTAAACTATTGCATGACTAGATTTAAAAGACATATCATGCTTGTTCTCACTTTATAGTACTAAAGACCAAATGCATTTAAAACTTAAGTTGTCATCCGACTGTGTAGCAAGATTAGATATAAACATAATAATCTATACTTGATTATTGCTTTAGGGTGCTGAAGAAGAAGTCTTATTTTTTTATTGCTACTTGACATGTTCTGTCTCTATGCTACAGGTATTAGTCTTATTTTATTCTCTCTTTGGCACTTGTTGTTGGCTTTGACGTTTAACTGTATGTTACTAATGTGTATCTTCTCACAACTTGCTCCTGTCCTGCACTCTCATTCAAGTATAGAAAGAAAAGTTTAACTATTGAAGCACAAAAATTAAGGTCAATCTGAAAATCCGGCACCCTACATTATTAGCTGGCTCAACTTCACTTCAATTCACTCTTCACTGGCTCATGCTTACCTCCACTAAATGTTTCTAATTCTATTCTCATTCATGTCATCATCTACAACAGACTGCATAGCATAGCACATTGAAACATTGTAGTATCAATACAAATAATAATAATGCATGTGCTATTTATAAAAGCCTGAAGCTGTTGGTAGTCATAAAATGCTTCTTTAACTTTTCATGTCTCTGCGACATACATTCAAAAACAAATTGTAAATATTGTTTGACTATTAAGTTAGTGAACATAGTTATTACTTTCCGTGTCCAATTTATAATAGAAACTCAAATCTCTTAAGTTCGACATTATTTTACTGATAGAAGTAAGCTATATGTATACATACACACACCGAAACTAAGTTAGAAGACAAACAAAATGTAAACAGTGTTTTTTTAGCTATGCACGAACCATCCTCACGCACTTGTACTCTTTCTCTTCTCTCCTATTATTGTTATTATGATTTGTTGTATACGTGTATTTAGTACACATAAAGATTTTCACCTATATTTAGAATTTTTAATTTATGACAAGTTGCTATAGCCAAACTCACATAGATTTGCAATACTTTTTTTTGTCTAATATTTACAAAAGGAAACAAGATGTTGAAGATGTAAACACCCACTTGCTAACTACCTATCTATAGTATATGGATATATTCAAAATTTATATATATATTATGTGCATAAGCTAGTCTTTTGAGCATGATTATCTATGTATAGTAGTCATAGTTAAATTCTAAAAACATCGTGCAAAAGATTTTGGTTTGCAATAGAACTGAGAGATATAAGTGATTGATAAAATAAACGTATAGTAATTTGATTGATAGATTGAAGACGTGCAAGGCTTTTCATTCATAGCGGAAAGTAGTCGAAAGAGTAATATAATGGCAATTGAGAAAACAGATATATACTTTAAAAGTTAAATAAGTACAATGACAGTGTCTACCTACTTACATACATATATCTTGAGTTCTGAAGAATCTTTTTGTAATGATATTTCTTAAACATGTATTAATAGAAGACACTCATTTTCTATATTATATGACTGGTCTCTCTCTCTATATCTGTCTTACATTTCTACTCATTTATTCGTATTTAGTTTTTCTTCTTAATATAGGTCATATTATCCTAGAATCTTGAATATGTAGAAACTCTCGCAAAGGAATAAATATGTAGGCACTCAAGCAATAAACTATCAAAAATTCTAATCGCTTTCGTGCATTAGTTCAAAAGAAAAAATGTCTCTGAGAGAGAGAGAGAGATTTTTACTATTAATTAATATAAAGATTGAGCCAATAAAATAATATGTATTCTCTATCAATAATAATTAGAATGATAATACTTCCTTGAAACTTTTATATACAAAAATATAGTATAGTTTGAGACTAAAGTAGCAAAGCATTTGAGGAGTTTCTCATCTATCTGTAGTTAAAATGATAATTGCTCACGACACATTGGTTGAAACTGTCAATAATTAGTGATTATGATCTTGCTTTGATTCATCATTTCCAATTTTATGAGTAAGACAAGTGTACGAGTATTGGAAAGTCCATATCTTTCACGTATTCAGATTTTTGTCTATACACAATACTACTACTACCTGCTTATAGTAATAACTAATCATAATACTCATCCAAATGATTGCACTCTGTGGTCTAAATTGAAAGAGGCTATCAAGATATAGAAAGAGGGACAGTGTGAAATGAATGAAATTTTAGATGATGAATGAGCTCCTAGAACTTGTCTCTGACAGCTAGTTAACAAACTGGCATTTGGAATAGCAAGAAGCAATTTTATCAAAAAATAATTGGCAGGGAATTGTTACTTTATCACATGTTCGCAGCAGTGAGTCACAAATTTTCTAAGTGGCACTTGAGGTAGGTTGCATTACATTGCATTGGAAGCAATAACAAGAATGGGACATTATCTTACATATATCTCATTATATGATGAAGAATTTATGACAATTGCCAAGCTCTACAAGTTGAGACTTGGCTAAAGTACAATGTAGGTAATAGTACCATATATAAGATTTATAAGAGAATGCAATATGTTTTCTCTCTAGATATACACTTGACACTGTCAATGTTGTCGGAACAATGGACAATTTTCTCAATTCAATTCTCATATTATTAATGTCTTCAATTTAAGTCAGCGGCTTCACTCTTGTCGTTATTACATTTACTTATTGTGGTGCATTAGAACCTTTGTTGTACGTCTTTTTGCAACAATTTAGCACTTCTTGACAAGCACACTTGTCTAACTAACACAATGATATTTACATTTTCACAGCCCAGTGTCAAAGTTGGGAGAAAGATATTTGTGAATGTTTACTGACAGTGGGATTAGAATTTTAATAATCATTATTGCTTTTACAAAGTAGACAGCGAATGAAAATGGCTTGTCAAAAAAATAGCGCAGTGCATACATATATAAATTCGTGGGCAAGGTTAGTGAAGTAGAAAAAAGCTTTGCCAAATCACAGGAAGTTTAATTAAGATCTGATGAGTGTATTTACTATCATATTACTGTCAACAATTATTATACATTAAAACGATGGCACTGTAAAGTACTTTGTAAACAGTAGCGCATACTTATTCTGTTTATTTATCTCAAGATATTTCAATGAACTTGAATTCTTGTAGTTGGAAAATTGTTATAGTAAACGAACGGAAAGAAGTGCAGAGCTAATTGCTGTTTTTCACTCATTATATTGTATCAACTTCCTGACCGACTGACAGCTATATGTACACTATACATTAAGTGCAATATAAAAAAATTATTTATCTGATATAAAATCAACACATGTGGAAATTGAAGGAAAGAGTTTATTTTGTGTATTTGTTTGTTCATAAGTTCAAGGAAGCTATATAAAATAAATATAGCATATATCCCTCTGCATATAGCAAGCTACAAGATATTTTCTCTTTTCTAGATAGGTATTTATATATTATTGTGTAATGTGAAGAATTTGGTAGTGTTGATAGCTAATGAACTTTCTGACAAAATTCCAAAAGTGTTAAAGATATTGTTTAGCTAGTTCTATGCTAGTGTGTTTTTTATTCTTTTTATATACTTTATTCGTCAATAGGAAGTCTAACTTAACTAATGTATATACCATGATGCATTATTGAAATAATCCCTAATGCGTGACAAGTTATAGCCAACTCTTCCATTTATAAGGAAAACCGCAAAGCTTTAAGTCGGTATTTTATATAATCTATTGTTAGTTTACTTGTTGGCAACTTGTAACAATACTGCAGGAATAAAGTGAAAGGGTGCATTATAAATAATACATAAAGTAAATATTTTAGCTTGCTAATGTATTTATACAAAACTTCAACTTTTCACTTAAAAAAGTGCATTTGATGAACGTTGATAAAATATTGTATAATGTGAATGCACAATTTTTTCTTTAGCGAAATATCTTAATGTGAGTTGATTGACGCTTTGAGTCACTGCATAATATGAGCAAGTGTATTATGTAAAAAAGCAACTTGTCTAAACTCTTTGATCCGCCTACGTACTTATATAATATTATTACTCAAATCTAAACACATTTTAGTCTCAATCTCTCCAACTCTATACTTTCCTCTCACTTACAACTTCCTATTTAAAATTACCAATGCGTCATTTAGTTTTATGTGTACACAGAGAAAAAATTCTCTTCGTCACTTTTTGACACATGTGTACACATTTAGTCACTTGGTTGAGGACAAAGTATATATGCAAATATGATTTTCAACTCAAGGAAATTAATTTGACTGAAAAGGAAAAAGAAAAAGAATACTAAAATGGGATAATTGTTTATAATATTTTTGATTATGGAGAAATTGATTGCACACGTGTAGATTATTAAAGTCGGAAATGCTTTTTGGTGTAAAAATGATGTTGTCATCATCATAATCATCATGTGCTACACCTTAGAATAAGAAATTTCTAGTTGATGTCATCAAATTATTAGTAATTTCCTAATTTACAAGTTATTAAATGTACATAACTGTAGTATTATGAAGCGTAGAGCTTCATGTTGGAGCAGAGTTCAGATTAAAAAATTACAAGTGTGTATAAATATTATTATGTAATAACTGATTGAAAAAATTGATACACACGTGTGTCAGTTTTAAAGAAATCTTAAAAATCATAAAAAAAATATTTAACTGACTTCTAAAGCTGTTAGAATATAATAATGTCAAAAGGTTAGGAACTAATTATATTTTGTAATACATCATTACTTCTTAACGATGATCTTATTTGGACAAGTGAATGTAGTATTTAGCAAAGTGTGTATAACTATTACATTATGTCCTTTGACCACAATGATTATTCATACAATTAGAATTAATTTTATCTGACATATATTATGTAGCATTCAAGAAGGTTCCTTTTGTAGATTATATTATTATTTACTCTTCACTAAATTTCTCATAAATGGCATAACAAGAAAACACTTCAAAATTTTTTTGTAGCTTATGAATGAATTGAGTGTGCAATAGATTAGTCTGATTTGATTTATTATGCTTATGGAGTTTACATATAATAAGACATGCAGTAGAGCATAGAATATATTCCCATGCATAACACCATAAAAGGATTTGGATTATTGTCCTTCAATAGTACAATGTCAGTTGGTGCAACCACAACAAATACACAGTCAACAGTGTCATATTTTTCTATTACATGACATCTTGAACAGAGTGTACTTCACACATATTATAAGACTTGTAACAAAAATATACAACAACTTGCATTACATTACGTGTAATTTTGTAATATATGTAGTGTAGAGTAACACTACTATAACACTAAATCGCCTACATTTAGTTTATTTAAGTATAATTGCATTCTAAATAAAGTTCAATTTATAGGCCTACATGTAGAGCTAGACATTATAAGTACATAATAAAGAACTTTGAGTCTAAATTGTTTTATTACCTAAAGGATGATATTATGGAGCTAACAAGAAAGGTGTTGGCATTGAGAGTTTGGTCAAATGTTTATGTCAAAATATACAAAAACATTTTATACACGAATGACCTGACAAGAGAGTATATGCTTGTTTCTGTCGCATAATGCCAAGTTAGGATTGAGTCATACTATAAAATTTTTTGGTGACAAATAGTGTATAGAAAAGGTTACAGGATCTATATTGTACTAAAGACAAAAATAAGAACTATTGTCTATCAAATCAAACTGTTAACTAAAAGAACTTATGATTTTAATAAACCAAAATGCAGATAAAGTGGTGGGCCCAACTTTGTCACTTCCGCTTTTTCAATAACCTTACTGTTAATAATTGCATAATAAATAAAGCACCATTTATGACTACTTGACCTGCACTTCTAAGCATTACTATTATTATATAGTGTGAATTTACTATCCTGCAATGTTTATCATCCATTTATTGTTATTATTGACCTTCCACTCCTTTGGCGACGACATTGAGCATTATTATTATCTTTAAAGTGTACATAATAATAGTGCTATAATATTTTTGACTTTGAGTGGAAATTTTTTGAAGTAAAGCAGGATATTTATTTAGCTCCTAAAGGATTATGCCATTTTATATAACTCTGGCCAATTCCTTCGCTTTATTCTTTGATTCAATCTTGTCAACTGAATGAGTTTATTAAGCGTCAATACTTTCTGTTTCAACTTCTTCAATCCTACACAACATTAAAACTCCTTTGACTCAATTCATTAGATATAATTTTAGTATTTATTTACATAACGAGAAAGTTACATTGCCTTGAAGCTTGTAAATATTTAATACTCAGAATAATTAATTTACATAATTAGTCCCGTTTAATAGCTTATGCATGCACTCATAATCATAATTATATTCAAAGCTCTTATGTTACCTCTGTATATTTCACAACTCCTACATATCTAAGCTCATTGTTTACACTTCAAACGACACATGTAAAAAGTGGCTACAAGAGAAAACTTTGGCATGTGTCATATAGTACACAAATTGATTAGACGTTAATCAATTGCGACAAAAACAAATACAATCAGTTGGGCCAAGAGTGAGAAAAATTGCTAGAGACAAGACGACGAAGAGATTCTGTTACATTATAGGAAGTAGAGAGAAAGGTTCTCTTTGATTAGTTGCAACAATAAAGAACTATATTGACCATATTGCATGATGTGTAGTATATAGTCAATACATATCATGCAAATCAGAGTACGATGACTATTTACAATAAATTAATATTGATCTATTGCCAATATATTCATGTTACAAAGAAGAGAGAGTATGAAAAATGCACTTCTATACTAGCAGTAGTAGTTCCTTCCTTCCTTCGTCCAAGTTAAAGGTCTTTTTGCCAAGGCTCATGAACTCTTGTCATTAACATTTTCTATCTTGACTCATAGAGTTGTAGAGTATATAGTCAAGCCACTGTAAAAGAAGATGCCGACTTGTTCTTATCGCATTTTTATGTTTTGTCAGATGCAAAGCAAAAGTAGTCACCACCACCATCAACAAAGCTTTCACTGACGATATATATTTCTTGAATCTATAGTTCTTTTTGCTACTACCTTTTTGTACATATGTAATGCTATATGAAGTGGTATATCCTACCAAAGTAAGTTGTACCTCTTAAACTCTTTTTGATTAGAAATTGTAATAATGGTCATCTCACATATAGAAATATAGTCGGAAATTACCATATTGCATATATATGTATATTCTTGCAAAGAGCCAAATCAACACAATATCCACACGCCATTTGAGAATATGTACAGAGAGAGAGAGAGGAAAGTTGTTGTTGAAGACACATACATAACTTTATGTATTAGAAATCGTCGTGCGTCACTCATTCTGACACTTTTCTTCAAGCATACAACACAATGTTATATATGTTTGTTTGTGGCTGCTAACTAATTGAGTTGAGAGAGAAGTATAGTAACACAATTACTTATAAAAGGAGTAAATTACTTATGAGAGAAGCGGCCTATACTTCTTATTTACTTTGAGTAGGACTCTGATATGTACACACGTAATCCATAATGCTGTCATTTTGGTTACTTCATTTGGTTTTCATTCTGTGTGATCATTACATACACAAGAAAAAAAACAAAAGAAACAAACATTATATGAATTTCACGTATCATCATCATATCTTTAAATATGTATATCCGGTCAACTACCTAGAAAATGTATTTACTTTTAAGATTTTCTTGGTTGACTCTGACTCTCTCTCTCTCTCTAGTCTAACAAATACAAATGTCGTAAAATATTTAGTGTTTATATATTTACTTCATACTGACTAAATGGACTCTGAGGTAGTTGAGAAGTATTGTTTGTTGTCCTTTTTGTGCCAAGAAGATTAGAGCTGAGATAATGTAATATAATATTTATAAGATTATGAAGTAATTGAAAAAAAGAGAATTGATTTTCTCTTTCTCTACCTACAATAAGAAAGACTATAGTATATTTATATGTTTTTCCTATTTCTAATCTGATTAGCATGACAAAGTGCATGTTGTTCAATATATATATAAACTCTGTCTCATATCATCTATTTAGCTAAACTCATTTATGTGTAAAAAGCTTCTACAGATTGTCTTATAGTGTTCCCCTGATGTGCACTGTGACTGACTTTCTAGTTATGGCTATTGTAATTAATACAATATACAATAAAAAAACCATAGTAAAGCTTTTCTTCTTTAGTATATATAGTTAGTAGAGTCGTGTAAGTCGCCAGCAGGCGTTCTAATAATTGAGCACTATTTACATTTATAAACAAGATGTACATTGTACATAGCTCTGGACGTGAGCTTGATTATGATCAAAATTTTACAGGACAACAAACAAGTTTTTGAAATTGATTTCAAACAAAGGTAAACTCAGTTGGACAAAAAGAGTCATTAGAAACTCAATAAGAAAGAAATTGTCAACTTTATACATTAATATATTGTCTATATGGTATTTGTATTTTTATTACTCATTAAAAAAAGAAAACTTTCATGTTCATCAAATTGACTAAATGACTCTCTCAAGCTTATATAGTTGACTAACTGAGTGCATTAGAGTATTAATCAAAATGACGTCAAATGATGAATTTTAATTGAACTTGCAGCAGGATATTAAGAACTAGAAACCGATTAAATGTAAATGACATACAACTCTAATACATACATCAAAACTTTTTTTTATTATTGCTTCAAGCTCAATTCTTTGTAATTAACATTTTGTGTGTGATATACTACTATATATTAACTATTTCCACAAACAGTGATTTATTATGTTCTCATGTTAGATTAATGATACACATATATGACTAGTTAACTAGAGCTGTATATACAACGGAACTAGCCTTGAACCACAATTTTCTAAAGTATACTATTGCTACTTTAGGATGGGAAAAAAGAAGCCGGTTAAATGATACGTGTATAGTTAAATGCAATTCATTGAAAACAATCAACTCATCACTCTCTCTGTGTGCGTAGGTGTCAAATAAAAAAAATAATTATAGACCGTAAATCGTAACCTAGAAATTCATAGCGTATACAAAATTCTTCATTACTCTCATAGCTCTGTATTGACATTATATAGCAATTGATAGTATTTTTTATAATGTATGTCATTTAATTACCTCTTGCAGTTTATAGTGCACCATTAATTTGATTTTGACGAAATATTTAAAAATAAAATGCAATATTTGACGACTGTTGATGTAGTTGTCATAAGTGTGTACAAGTTTTGTTTACAAATATTTATTTTTATTTACCAAATAGTGTTGCCGTTGTTTGGTAATATACTTGTGACTTTACAACATACATTTCGCGTATAATGTGTACTTTTATTTCTGTACTCTTCTCATAATGTGTGGCACAAGAGTTTTCACTTCAAGTCTCATGTAAAACTTAAATAAATGCCTCTTTATAGATTTGAGTAAGTATTTTGCATCATGGATTATGTATTATATTATATCTCTATGCACAATCCCAAATGACATCAGTTCAGCACACTCTCTATAAACTTGTTGCGACGAATGAAGAATAATTAACTAAATAAGCACAACAAGAATTCTGTAACAATGAGATTTTCTGTTTGCCATACTTATTATACACATAGAGAGAGACACTATTATTAGAGAGAAACACGTTTCCAAATCTCCGTCTCACGTCGCACTGGTTCACGTGTACTTTTTGCCCCACTCATCAACTCTCAATGCTAGAGCTTATGAGAAAAAAACTAAATTGCACAGAACTTT
>VCNE01015057.1:0-82778 GCA_009869805.1 Oncopodura yosiiana | reverse complement strand
ATTTCCTATTCATTTTCAATAATCTATCCTATACTCACAGTGCAATTTTCTTTTTCTATATCTGTTTTATTATTGGTTTCAAAAATATGATCAATCATATTATCAATTTAAACAAACATACATTCGGCTCCAACTTCTGGGAATCGTCCTAATAATAATACAAATATAATGATGAAAAAATTAATCAAAATCATAAAATATATTAAGTACTCATGATATATTCATATTAATTACATACCCAAGTCAACTTTTCCAAATCTCAGATTTTCTAGTCCATATCTACAAAAAAGAAAAACATTTTTAGCATATCTTTTTTAAGTAAATAAATTATTAATAATAAATAGTTCTTCTTACTTAGCAGACAATTCTGCAAATACTGGTGCAAAATTCACGCAAGCTGGATTAATAAATGAAAAATAGAAATTAGTTTTTTAGAATACTAGATTGCTTACTATTTATTATTATTATTTATGATCATATATCATATCTCAACATATGAAACACTATAGGTTGTTGAATAAATTAATATTATAAATAAAACGTGTTCATTATATCGGCAGAGTAAACGACAATTTGCAATTGTATCTCAACATTCCCAATCATTTACACTTACACATTATTAATTTATTCATAGCTTCCTACTCTGATCTAATAACATGTACCAGTTTTAAGTCTAGTACCTGGGTTCCATGCAGTGTAAAATTCGACAAACCATGATCCACCAGTTTTATTTCCAGTTTCTTCTTTGAATGTTTTAGCATCTCGGAAATAAGTAATATTTTGTGGTCCTGCATAAGTAGGCTGTGGCATAAGAAGCCCTTGGCCTAAAATAATTTTAATAAGAAAAATAACTCAAGATACTAACAAGTACTAGTATATTGAAAATGTAAAATACTTACAAAGCCAAACTAGAACGAAAATCAATCCGTAGGGTTTGAAATAAAAAAACCACAAGACTGCATTCGCCGCTTTGCAATACATGAATGAATTACAAAGATAATTAACAATAGTCATTGATCCAGTTTTTCTAGCTCGAATCATTACAACCATCAACATAAAGAATAAGATTTCCATCTGATGAATATCGATATCACAATCTCCATCAAATATAAAAGTACAGACTGGTGTAATTAGTTTGCAAAGTAGAAATGAGATACTTAGTAGAATACTGAAAGGATAGTATGGATGACGAAGAGACTTTAAGTCGTCCCAAAATGCCATTTTCTACTTTTTACTTACTATTTAAAAAACTAATTTTCACACCTTTTTCAATAATAATAATGTAGTAGCAAAATTTTTGATTCAAAAAGTTGATGATCAATGATGAAGATGATGACGAGAGAAGGTTTTTCTTGTATTGTTTATACTTCAACATGTATCGCGCCTCACAAATATTTTAATAAATGCGGGAATTAGAAAGAAAATTTCACAACGTGTTTTGGGCCATGCTTTGAAGAACTTTTTGTTGTTCAAAAAGATTTTTGTGTTAATTTTTATATTGAATTTTATTGTTAATCAGTGAGATTCACTGATTATTAACTCTGAATAAAGATGGGGAAAATGCAGAAAAAGGTGAGATTATCAATTTAAAACAACTTTTCTTATTTATATGTCCTCAATTTAGTATAGAACAATAACTCATTGTTGGACAATGTTTTTTTCTTTTTCAAACTATTTATATCTAGTATGCATCGGGGGAAGGGTCACAGTACATGACAAGGAAACAAGCATTAAGAAAGTTACAATTAAGTCTAAAAATGTTTCGTCGTCTATGTATCTTGAAAGGAATATATCCAAGAGAACCAAAAAATCGCAAGAGAGCTCAAAAAGGATCAACTGAAAAGAAAACTTTGTATCTAAAAAAAGATATCCAATTTCTTCTTCATGAACCAATTGTATGGACTTTAAGAGACCATAAAGTTTATCTACGAAAAAAGTCAAGAATGAAAGCATTAAAAGATGAACAAGGACTCAAGCATGTTTTGGAAAATAAACCAACTTATAAATTGGATCATATAATTAAAGAGAGATATCCAACATTTATTGATGCTATTCGAGGTTTAGATGATTGTCTTACTTTATGCTCATTATTTGCAACATTTCCAAGTATCAGATTTGTTCCTGGAGGTGTATCTCATCTTGCTCGTCGTTTAACAGTTGAATTTATGCATTATGTTATTGAGGCAAAAGCACTTCGAAAAGTATTTGTTTCAGTCAAAGGATACTACTTTCAAGCTGAAATTAAAGGTCAAATTGTAACTTGGATTGTTCCACATAATTTCAGTTTTCAACCACAGTCACCAAATGATGTAGATTTTCGTATCATGGCTACATTTTTGGAATTGTACAATACACTTTTAGGATTTGTCAATTATCGTCTGTATCATTCTATTAATATTTACTATCCACCTAAATTAATTTCTGGATCAACATCATCACTAAGCTCATCATCAGATTTAGAATCTGAGCGTGTTGCTGCACTTAATCAAGAATTACTTCGAATTGAAAATGTTGCTACTGAACAAGAACCAGAGCCAGATGAATTTCCAATTTGTGAAGATTCTTTAAAATTGGAAGAGTTAAAGAGAGAAGCTGATAGAATCAAGCATTTGAAAACATTATTTTCTGGAATGAAATTCTTTTTGAGTCGTGAGGTTCCTAGAGAACAATTAACTTTTGCTATCAGAGCTATTGGTGGACAAGTTTCATGGGATAAAGATTTATTTCCTGGAGCTACATTTGATGTATCTGATCCAACTATAACACATCAGATTGTTGATAGAACTATGACTACTGAACAATATCTTTCTCGTTATTATATTCAACCACAATGGGTTTTTGATTGTATCAATGCTAGAGTTCTTCTACCAGTAGAAAAATATTTTCCTGGAGCTGTTTTACCTCCACATTTATCTCCATTTATGACAGGTATATTTTCTAACTACTTAACATTACACATTACCTTTTGTTCTTAATATATATATATATATTTTTGCATTTTGTATGTCACAGAACGTGAGGGTGATTATGTACCACCAGAGCAAAGGAAATTTATGGATTTAGAAAAAGGTATTATAACTCCACAAGAAGCTTTCCAACATATTTCAAAAGATAAACAAGAAGAAGATGAGGAGAGTGATGGAATGGATCAAGAGCAAGAAGAAGATGATGATGACGATGAAGAAGAAGAAGAAGAAGAGGAAGAATTAAGTGAAGACGATGAATCTTTAAGTGAGAAAGAACGCCAGAAAAAAGCATTGATGAAAGCAATGAAAGTTCAAGCTGGAATAGTAGAACAAGAAGATGCACTAAAAATACAAGAAGGTGAAAGTAAGGAACAATATCGTCTACGTGTCATGATGATTAAAAATAAACATCGAAGACTATATAAGAAAATGATGGATAGTAGACATCGTCGACGTAGAGAAGCTGATAGACTTTCTGAAAAACGTAAATTGGCAACAACAGCAGCTCCAATGAAATCTCCATCAACAGCAACAAAAGGTAAAAAAGATGTGAAAAATAAAAAAAAGAAAATGTAATATGTTTATGATTGTTATTGTTATTTTTTTCTTCAAAGAATAAATAAAAACACAATTCTATTAGAAAATTTACATATATTAGTTGTGTTTCTTAAAAAAACAATTTTATTTTATAGAATAAGGTCACAGTCATATATAAGTTTTTTTTCTTTTAAATTTGAGATTTCATTATATAAATTCATTTGTTACATTTAGAGAGATTATTTATTTACTTAGTGTGTGTGTTTTGATATGAAATATGGACGGAATTTGTTTCTATATAAAGTCAAGTTACAAGCGTACAAGATATGTTGTGAAATACTTAGTTTTATAGTAGTTTTGTTATAAAGTACTACTGGTTCCATTTTCTTGAGTAGAGTAGCTTCTTAAAAGATCAATTTTCTTTTTCTTACAATTATTATATACAAAAACTAGAGATATATATTTATAAACAAAACAACTTATGTCTTATCAAATAATACATTGTCACTGTGTTTTGTGTACTCCACAATGTGGAGGCAGCAAGACGTAACTATAATTTTATTTAATAAAACTATCTGATAAAATATTAGGAGTTAAAAACTATAACAGTAAGTCTATATATATATATATATATATATATATATATATATATATGGACCGGTTGTGTGTATCACTGGAATTGTAGTAAATATAGTTTAAAAAATTGTTTGTTTGTAGATATTATGGCAATTTAATATTATAAGTACTACACAAAATAGAAAAAAGTACAAAAAAAAACAAACAAAATACTTCAATTTGTAAAATAATAGGTTAAAAGAATGTTGTATATTATTGCAGTTGAATAAATGATGTAGGAATATGATGCTAATAATTTTGATTGAGAACTTCTGAGACTTTCAGGATCACCAAGCATAAACTCTTGTGCAGGTGATGACATTTTTCCATCTCCACCAGCCGAATATGCCAATACACGTAAAACATACATTTTTCCAGGTTGAAGTCCACCAATTTGTGCTTCAAGTCGTCTTGATCCAATTTTTACATACGTGTCTTTTGCCGTACTAATATCTTGATCTGCTTCCCAAATTCGAACCTAAATAAATCGATTGATTAAATGATAAATAAAGTTCTAATAAAAAGACTACGAAATAATCATAATTTTTATACCTTGTATCCTGAAAGTGCTTCTTCTTCAATTGTAGGAGTTACATATCTCCAAGTTACTTTTATTGTTGATGGATCAATTGCAACAATAGTAACAGCAGTAGGTGGTTTTTGTGGTGCTTTCTTCAATGTCCGCTCTGTTAAAAAAAAGATTCAAACTCTTAATGACTAACTAAAAAAAAGTGCTAATAGCTATAATGAGTTTGTTAAAAATAAATTATAATTTGTCATACCATATTGTGGCTCAGAAGCTGGTCCAGGTCCGGCAGTATTATATGCCATAACTTGTACATAGTAGTATGTATTTGGAAATAAACCAACAATTAATGCTGAAGAATTTTGACTACGACTCAAATAATTCAAGGCTTCAGGATCATATAAATTAGTATCCTTTTTGAGCCAGTATCTTATCTATTATTATATACAAATGTAATTAGAAAAATATTATAATATAAAAAAAAGTTAACAACACATACTCTGTATCCTAATAGTTCTCCACGAATCTTTTCTCGACTTTGATCAACAGGAGTCCAAGTAACATTGATAGCAGTTGAATTGTATGGCTTAGGAATAACTAATCCAGGTGCAATTTGAGGCATGTCCTCTGCAGTAAAAACTTCTTCAGCATCAGATATAGGTCCAGCACCATAACTATTTATTGCCTGAAATAGATTTATGTATAATATAATTAATAAAACTAAAACGTTTTGTATATTTTATAATTTTTTTCTCTCTTACCTGTACTTTAACTTCATATTTTGTATAATAATATTGTGATGGAACTGACACAACTAGAAAAGAGAAAAAACAACAACAGAACGTTATATAACATATATATTTAAAATATTTACATATTATATAAAATTGAGATTAAATAATAAATGATAACCTTGACTTCCAATGTTTCCCCATTGTTGAAGTTCTAAAGACTGATACTCTTCTGGTGCTTCTGTTTTATATCGTCTCCAAAATATTTTGTAGTAAATTCCAGGAGCATTTTGATCTGCTTGTGGCAATGGCTATAATAAAGATAATTCCAACAACATTGTTAATTACTGTACTGATTAGATAGAAAGAAAGACTAACTAAGACTTACTTTCCAAGTAATTGTTAAAGATCCAGTTTTACCACCTCCACCTGTAACCTCACGAGGAGCAATAAATGGCTTATCTGGTAATGTATTATATTGTGGTGAAGGGGCAGAAGGTAATCCATAACCATATTCATTTGCAGCTGAAACTCTAAATTCATAAGCCGACCATGGAGATAAAACATTCACTAATAATGCTTCCTTTCTGCCGGCAACATCGCCAAGTCTTGCACCCAAAATTCTATCTGCTTCTCTGGCTGTACTATCTATAAATACATTATAAAAACAAAATAATTAATGTAAATATTGTACAAGCTTATTAAGTACTTCATAATATGTAATTAAAAAAACATACTTTGAACCAAAATTCTCCATATTGGGTCCCATTGAGTTCTTCCTTCAATTCTATACATATATGCTTCGGCTCCATTCGTAGCTCCATCAGTCCAACGAATAGTAGCATTTGTAGAAGTCAAATCTGATGCTTGAACACCTCCAGGTGGTCCAGGTGGACCTCGGATATCAACTCGAATAAATGATCTTATTTTTCCAACAAATGTATTAACTTCACATTCATAATCACTGGCAAAAAAATACAAGTGAAGTTTTATACATTTATTATTATATCAATAGATTAGAGAAAAAATAAATTAATTGTTGATGTTGTTTACTTACCCACGATCAGCTAAAGTTAAATTGTATACATCAAGTGTTCCTGCTTTAGCATCTTGTAAAATTCTATCATCACCAAAGGAATCTAATCTAAGTCCATTATGTTTCCATATATAAGCAATATCTAAAGACTCATCAGCTTCTGCTCTACATCGAAAACTAAATTGTGATGCAACAGTAAATCTAGCCGTTTCTGGTAAACGCTCTTTTAACATTGGTCCTCTAATTACAGTCAGTCTTCCACTACTTTCATCATATCCACGTGAATTTTGAGCCATGCATGTATATATACCCATATCTTCTCGTGAAACTGGATTAATTAATAAGCTCCCATTAGGTAAAATTCTTCTTCTCCCACCAGAACCAATAATATTTCCATCTATTTCAAAACAAAAAAAATCGCATATGAGTATTTGGCATTGGTGGTTGTATTTTTGACGGTCAAAAATTTCTTTAGCTTTGTCTGTTGGTTGCTATTTGAAATTTACTACTACTATTAACTATAATTAGAGAGTGAAATTGACACAAATTTCAACATGCATATTATCAAAATGCCGTGTTGAATTTTGTGTGAATTTCATATCAAAGATCAAAACAGTTATATGTGAACTTTAATTCTAATTGCTTTAATAATAATCTGGTATGTTGTATTTTGTGCTGTATTCGGATGAGTCACTTCCAGGTAAAATAAAAGTTACACTAACAAAAGGAAAAAATCAAGTATTGAAAGATATGAATGAAATCACTGAAGGTATCCTAAGAAGTCAAGAGATTGACAGACTCAAAGCAAAAATCTAAGAAAGTAATTTTACATTCTGGTATGTTTTTGATAGGTTAACTTACCCTTTCTCCATACAAATCTTGGACGAGGTGCTGCTTCAGGTTCACATTTAATTGTTATATTTCCACCTTCAGCAGCAAGAATATCAGATTCTAATGGTCTCTTTTTAAAACTTGGACGAAATAATAATACTCTTAATTGTCCTGAAGAAAATTTAGCTGCTAAAGAATTATTTGCTCTACATTGATAGCTGCCTGAATCTCTTTCATCTAGCTGTCTAATAGAAAGATAATTATCTTCAATTTGATATCTTCCAATATCTTCTGCTGGTAAAGTTTCTCTTGATAAATATTTTCCATTTCGATACCACTGATATGAAACATCTGGTACACCAAATGCTTCACACATCCATAAAAGATCACTATCTGCAATATTCAACAAAATATTATATACAGAATTGTAATTAATTGAATATAAGAGTTAAAAGAACTTTATATATATATATACCTTTATCCATATGTTTATCTCCAAGTGGAATGTCAAATCTTGGCTCAGCTTGTATATTTAATGTAACGCTGCTTTCAATTGACAAACGACTATTTGTTGCTCTACAAATATATTCTCCTTGATCTTCTACATTAACTTTTGGAATAGTTATAACACGATTATAATTTGATAATATGGCTCCACGTGGTAAACGAGAACTTCCTCTTCTAGTCCAATTATATGAAGGAACAGGACTATAAAAAGAATAGACAAAAATAAAATTAATAAATATATTTATAATTTACAATTTTTAAAAATGAATCAACTTACTAGCCAAATGCTACACATTCCAATCTAACTTCACCACCTGCTGTTGGTGCTTCTGGAAAAGCTTTTGGAAAATTATTTGGAAACTTGAGTTGTTGATAATTTGCTGTAAATAAATCAATTCAAAAAATAATTAATGTTTTTACCACATATTACATACCTAAACAAATACATATTAAAATACAAATGTTTACCATTAGGAACAACTGATAGATTAAAAAAGGGTCCATTACGACCAGAATTTGATACTGTACTTTGTACATTACAACTATAACTTCCTTGATCACTCATATCCACAGCAGAAATATATAAATATCCATCATTTGATACAAATACTCTTTGATCTTCTTCAACTAAATTTGGGAAATAATTTCTTGCCCAATAGTAATGAATGCCAGGAAAATGTTGTGGAGGATCACAATAGATAGCTTTTCCCCAATATTGATTTCCATATTCAATTGTTCTTGATAAAATAAATTCACCAATATAACCAAATGAAATTGATACAGTTTCTGATAAAATAGCTCCATATTTATTTCTTGCTAAACAATGGAAATTTCCTCTATCTTCTTTTTGTTTTGGTGTATCAATTATTAATGTTCCACCACTCACAGTATATTTAGAGTCAGCTAAAGGATCAATAGGTATTGATACTAATGTATTATTTAAGCCACTATATTCTTCTTTAAACCATTCATAAGTAGGTGATGGCCAACCACCAGCAATGCATGTTAAAGACACATAATTTCTTAATACAGTTCTAGACAGATCAAATACTTCAGATTTAGGTTGTTCAGTAAAATATGGTGCTCTTGGTATTCTCCTTGGATCTATTATATCAAGTCCATAGTCAAAATCTCTTGGTTCAACAACAATATATGGCACTTGTGATAATGGAACTTCACAAATATATCGAAGTAAATCTTCACCACTAACTCTTTGTAATCCCCAAATTTTTCGTCGATCAGAAAAACTAAAAAAAAAAAAAGAATTATCATAATAATAATATATCAATATAATTTTATTATTATTAATTAATACCTGTATGCTAAATAATTATGATTGACATATGTTGATGGTGGTTGATCTTGTAAAAATGCTTGATCTAAATTAATTAGTTGTGAACCATCAGAATTAACCCAAGCACCCGGTCCTGACTGTCTTGTAGAAATATACCAAAGACGATGTTGTGGATCTAATTCTAACAAGCGTTTGACAATCCATGCATGTTCTTCTAATGAATTGATACTTAAAAGATCATAACCATTTCCTGAAGCCTATCATTATAAAATCATTTATTAGCTTTTAATAATCATTCATTAGTTATTATAAGTTTGTCTTACTTGACAATTTCTTCTTGCACCATCTCTATTACGAATGGGTGATCTCACAAAACGATAACAAGTATCTTTAAACTGACTCCAACCAGTTGGACATACTTTATCTTCTTGTCCACCATAAGAAATTACGTCACCATATCCAATTCCAGGTTGATTAAAGTCTCGTCTAGTACCAAAAGGATTAAAGGATGTTGGTGGATCACGTTCTCTAAAAGTATCTCGATCTCTAAAAGGATCTCTAAAAGTATTTTGATTATTATTTCCAAACGTGTTTGGAGTTCCAAATGTATTTTGATTATTGCCAAATGTGTTTGTGGTTCCAAATGTGTTTCCAAATGTATTTTGATTATTAGTATTTCCAAATGTATTTTGATTATTAGTATTTCCAAATGTATTTTGATTATTAGTATTTCCAAATGTATTTTGATTATTTCCAAACGTGTTTGTAGTTCCGAATGTATTTTGATTATTAGTATTTTGGTTATTAGTATTTCCAAACGTGTTTGTAGTTCCAAATGTATTTTGATTATTATTTCCAAAAATATTTGGATCCCTGAATGTATTTTGATCTCTTCCCGTTTGGAATGGTGGAAGATTAGGACTTGTATTTCTGGGTGGTGGAGTGTTTAGATTGAATGGATTATTAAAATCATTCAAATTATTATTAAATGGATTGTTGTTTACACTCGTAAAATCTCTCTGAGCTCCTGTTACACTTAGTAGAAATAGTAAAGCATGAAATATGTTGACTCCTTCCATTTTCTACATTTCCATTATAAATATAAATAAAAGTATTTAAAGTACAATTACTTAAGTTAAAATTGAATTAAGTTTTACAAGTTAAGAAGACAATTTTTTTTACCTTCTTTTCGTCAAATCAAGTCCTTCAATTGCAATGCATTTATAAGGCGTTTGTTTCTTGAGCACTAAACATCGTTCCACTTAAAATCTTACTTGTACTATTTCAAAACGTGATATCTGATTATTTTATAATTGACTGACGGTGACGACAAGTCAAATGAGTTTGACAATGGCAAATGGACGAAAAGAAACGAGCAGTTTAGTGTTAAGACTTGAAAATTTTACAGTTTTATGTAAATAAAGCTACATCTACCAATTTTTCACATGTGTCTATAAGTGTAACTTGGCATGACAATGTTTCCAAAAATTTAATTAGGCACACCTGTAATTAGTAATTAGTTTTTTATTGCCACACCTTGTCTACTTTAAGTTCTAATGCTAACATTTGTTTGGAAAATTCAACGACATAAATGCCGGCGCTGTATCCCTTTGCCCCAAAATGGCAAACATGATATTTTTTATGATGAAAACAAGAACAAGAACTCACTCAGAACTTCTTATTATCTGAATTAATTCATTCATTTATTCATTCATCAGTCGAAAGCAGTCACATACAATATGTACCAGATAT
Organism: Oncopodura yosiiana; assembly: GCA_009869805.1. Taxonomy (NCBI): domain Eukaryota; kingdom Metazoa; phylum Arthropoda; class Collembola; order Entomobryomorpha; family Oncopoduridae; genus Oncopodura; species Oncopodura yosiiana. The sequence continues at coordinate 71,983 of VCNE01015057.1, read as the reverse complement.
CTGTGTTCAAAGGATTTATAACTCATTTTGAGACTACTTTTATAAATGAGTATTATTATACATTAAAAATTTCATGCCATAAAATGCTATTACATTATTATTATTGCATGAAACACAAAAATGCATAATATAATATAATATACATATATATATAATGATACTAAATGTTTTCGTGATTGTGAAATTCATATATTATTTCTTTCTTTCTGATCTACCCTCTTGCCTTTCTTTATCAACTGAGAGAGAATCATTATTAACAAATACATCTGTATTACAGTATTAGACTTTTGATTATTAGTAAAGAATTTAACTTCCTGGTAAACAATAATTATTATTTACATATATAAGAAAGAACTATTTTTCCATGTCTTGAAAGGCACAAATAGACATAATGCTGACAAACAACGTCGAAAATTAATATAAGAATCTGTAATACTACACATCTATTTACAATTCATTTTTAGTAATATTCACATCATGAAAAAATATCATACATTACCCACCATCAAATAACGGTTTCAGGTAAAGTCTTCATAAATAAGAGATTTTTTATATCTCTTACAATTTTCATGATGTGATTACAATTAGATATTATTGTGTCAGAAAATATTTCAATGGAAAAGAAATATTTGTACTGACACACAGCTTAACCTCAGCATCCTTTTTTCAAAGAACTGGCACCTGAAGCCTTTGTAATTCCTAGTGTGGTGTAGATCTGCGTAAATTAAAAATTAAATAATAATAAAGTTTAGTAACGAGTTAGTATTTTGTCTCAAACAAAAAACCCCCACAGCAACAGACATAGTTACAGAATATACCCTAACTAGCATGTACCTGCTGTTAAACAGCAGGATGAAATTCCGAAAACGAAATAGTTATAATTTTTAAGTCGATTTTTTATCCAAACGGGTCAAGGAATTATAACTTTTAATTCGAAAAATTATAATTTTTAATTCGATTTTTTATCCAAACGGGTCAAGGAATTATAACTTTTAATTCGAAAAATTATAATTTTTAATTCCATTTCTTCTCCAAGCGGGTCAAGGAATTATAATTTTTAGTTGGAATTACTAATACAAAAATGTTGTCATGTTGACGTAGGGGGGACGGACGGAAGGAAAGCCGAGAAAAGCAAGAACTTTATATCTTTTTGTAATATCATCATCATCTCATATATCATGCAGAAATAATAAATATGTATACATTATTAAAGTAGGCCAATAATTTATCATTCAGAAGCAACAATCGATAGGCAAGAAATAATAATAATATATCACAAAATATTCTTACTATCATAAATTCATGATTGTTGTTAGTTAAAATAAACTGGCCTCTTGAAAATATCAATAAATAAACTAAATGGAAAAATAACTTGAGACTCATTATAATTTACTGAAATGTATAGTAGTAATCTCTTTGGATAACTTCTTGACAATATGTGTCTGCTGCTGCTGAGGAAGTTTGACATTTTTCACTACAGAGTGAAGAATTATTACCTCTGCACACGTTGGATGTATACCAATTAGTGAATCAAAATCTGTCTTTGTAGCCCCAAGTTTAACACCAATAGCAAATCCTTGAGTAACTGAAAGTATTATATATATATTTCAAATTAGTTCTTAATAGATTCTTTTTTATATTGTTATTCTATACATGAAATTCATTCATACCTTCTCCAGCATTTGGTCCAAGGTAATGAAATCCAATGACTCTTTCCTTTAATAATAATAATAATCAAAGTAGTGATAATCAAAATTTTTCATAATTTCTACACAACTTACATTTTCAGATTTCAAACAAACTAATTTAACATAACATTGATTCTCATCTCTTTTTGGAACTGTGCTTTCCAATGGTTGAAAATTACTATGATAAACTTCTATATTTTCTGCACCATATCTATCTACAGCATCCTCCTCTGATAATCCAATACAACCATACTCCAATGGTGTAAAAACAGTTGTAGGAATTTTGTCATAATCTGTTAGAGTCGTTTGATTTCCAAATAATCTCTAGAAATACAAAAATAAAATACAACATTGATAATAATTCTGTATATAATGTAATATACTAATAATTTATAAATAACAAACAACTTACCCGTGCCAATAAAACTCCAGCTGAAAAAAATAATAAAAAAATATTACACTGTATTACTATTCTTTTATGTCTAACTTAGATGCAGCTTTATATAATATCTTACCTTGTATAGCAACTGGAGTTAATTCAGGTCGAGCAAATGCAACATCACCAATAGCATATATATTATTTACGGTAGTTTGATCAGCTTTATTGGTCATAATTTTGCCACTACTATAATAAAAAAGAATATTATTTATATATGAATTTATATTATGATGACTAAAAAAATCATAGTAACTTACGATGTATGAGTTTGTACACCAGCAGCAGACAAATTTAAGTACTCCGTACATGGATCTCTTCCAATTGCAATAATAACAGTATTAAATTCTTCCTCAAATGTTTCATCTCCTTCCGTTGACTTTGCAGTAACTAATAATCTAGGTGGATTACTATCAGGTTCTCCAATACGTGTAATTGATGTTGGGACAAATCCTCGACGAAATTTTACACCATGGGATTCCATGCTTTAAAATAAAAAAAATTTTTAAAATGTCAAATACATTTTTGTTTACAAAAAAGGGTCAGATAAAATCAATCAATACTTACTACTGTCCTACTAATTCTGCCATTTGTTGATCAAAACCTCGAAGTAGAATAGAACGGACCTTTTAATTTAGACAAAGGAAAATTAATACGACAGAAACATGGATATAATAAAAAAAAATTACCATCACAGTAGCATCTATTCCTACTCCAGATAAAAATCCAGCACATTCTAAAGAAATATATGATGCACCTACACATAGAACTTTTCCAGGATGATAAGGAAGAGAAAATAAATCATCTGATGTAATTGCATGTTCTTTTGCTCCTGGAATATCAGGATAACGTGGTCTTCCTCCAACAGCTACAAGAATATTCTTAGCGCTGATTGTGCTAGTTTTCTCTTTTTTATTTACTGTCTGCAAGATAAAATATTTAATATACACTACTAAAGAAAGTGTGTTACATATATATAAGAGTATGATATATATAATTACATACCACAAGAGTATGAGGATCTTGAAATTTTGCTGCTTCATTTAAATATTTTATATTGGCTTCTCTTAATGCAACACGATATCCCCAATTCAACGACCCAATGTGATTTTGAATCTCTTCAACAAGTCTTCCCCAATCATGTTTCTCTGTAGTACAAAAAAAATACACGACATACAACAATATTGAATAAAAAATATTATTAAGTAGAGTTTATATATTTGATTCTACTTACTTTCACCAACATTCCATCCATAACTTGTTGCATCAGAGATAGCAGTTCCCAAAAGTGCAGCCTGATGCATTAATTTTTTTGGAATGCATCCCACATTAACACATGTACCTCCAAGACCCCATGTAGTTCCTTTTGGTGTTGGACTAACAAAATCACAAACTGCAACTTTTGCTCCTAATTTTGCAGCTTCCTAATATATTATTATAATTATCAAGAAATAATAAAATTCTTCTATGAATATAATAAAACCGAAAATTAAAACTAACCTTAGATGCAGCAAGACCTCCTGATCCTCCGCCAATGACAACTAAATCATAGTCATATTCTGTACCAATTGAATTACTATCACCAATTGCCACCTCTTTATTAATCAATGGTAAGAGTTCATTTTTTTGATGTCTTTCAAAAGTATCATCACAACCACCAATACTCCATCCATTTATAAATACATTAGGAACTGTGCTCTTCCCAGTAATTTTTTTGAGCTCGTCTTGAAATGCCTTTGCAATGTCTATAAAAAATAATAGTTATCAAAAAGAAATTTATTATCTAATTTTTGCTAATAATAGAATTAATATATACTACCTTGTTCAATTATATCCAGTTCATATGCATTAAATTCAACCTTGAGGTCTGTGAAAAGGCCCTTCACCTATACAAATTTATCACAACAACAGAAAAAGAAAAAAAATTGGTATTAATAATAGATACAAATTATGATATCATATTCTACTACTAGTACTACTACATCATTGAAGTTCCAATTTGGAACTACATGCTATATGTCTACGACTGAACAAATATTGCATAATACAACATAGATCTACTTTTATGCTGCTAAAAATACACAAATAACTAAAAATCGATTCTTATTAAATCCATTTCATTTTGTGTGCATGCGACATCCTTATAAATATATGACATACATACATCTACTTCATATGGAGAAAGATGTGATATAATCAAATTATATGCTATATGTTTATCATCAACTGTATCGGGAAGGGAACACAAAAATCTAATCATTATAATATTAGTCCAGCTAACTATTGCGTAAAAATATCCTTGTTACTACAAGTGTTTATTTTTTATCAATAAATTGATAATAAAAAAAACATTATATGACGAAGCAATACTTCCATTCAACAAAAACAAGACTTAATTTAAGCAATGTTATGTAACTTGAATCTTTTAATGTCAATATTGAATATGACAATGCAAGAATTACTTTATATAATGCATAGAAATGACGTTTACTTAATTATATATTGAATCCAACTAATTAATTAATAATTATATAAAACAATACATATATAAATTGAAGTAAATCATTTTTTTAACTTACCCTTGTACAGTAAGGACAATAAGTCTTGCTGAAAATCATAACCCGATTCGCTTTCACAAGTTCATCGAGTTTTTGAGGAACTTCCTCAGGTTTTGCAACAATTATTGGAGGCATTTTAGTTACAAACAATCGGCTATGAGAAGCCGTAACACCTCGTATAAAATTCACAGACACACAGGAATGCCAAAAGTTACGAAATCCTTTAAAATATTGACTCATTCGACAATAAATTGAATTAAAAAACACGAACCCTCCTCACCTCACAGCTTTCACTAGTTGACTGACGAGGAGCGAAAGAGAGAGTGAAGTGAAAATGTGATGAGAGAAGAGAAGGAGGAAAACTTTTCAAATGCAAATACAAGCTACCCGCTCTATGTACTAACGTTGAACTTTTCTACTACTATGAAAATGAATTGATGAAAAGAATTTATTCATGCATTGATTAATATATCCACCATGCAATGATAATGAATGATGAAATGAGGATCAGATTCACTAACTTTAAGTTTATTTATATATATAGTATCATTTTGTCAAAAAAATACTGCCATTAATTACATCATGTATTTGAATTGACCTTCACGAAACTTCGACGACTACTGGTTAGGTTAGTTGCTACACCATCTTATTGATATATCTCAGATATGACAACATAAACAAAATGAAAGATGCTCATTTATCAATAAATATAATAATTATTTCATAATGTGCAAACATGCTAACTGCATTGCATTTCAACTTCTTATTCGGCAATTCGTCATTCATGCAAAAAAAACATTGTTTGCTTCCCTCCTCATAGAATGACGCGTGGATTTGAAAGATTACGTCTTGAATGAAAATCGTAAACTTGAAACTTAAAAACTTTTTTGTTCTTTTTGCAAGATTTCCAAAGAAATAAAAAATGTCATCTCTTCAAGAAGACAATACCGCTGAAATGGAAGATTTAGATTCAGATAGTGAAAGTGGTGATGGTACTACAGACTCTTCTTCTTCATCCTCAGGTGTAGAAGAAGAAATTATTGATGAAAGTAGAGTTTATCAGCAACTAAAAGATATTAACATAAAGGTATATATTAATTACTAATAAATAATGAAACAATGAAATGTAATTTTTTATGATGATACATAAGTAAGCATAGATTTCTTTTCTTGTGTATAATTTTACAGCTTTCAACTGATCCTTATAATTATGATCTTTTACTTGCTAAAATTCGAGTATTAAAAGGACTAAGTGGCTCAAGTGAAGAGTTGAGACGTACAAGAGAAGCATTTTCAAAATGGTGTCCACTATCACCAGAAATATGGCTTGATTGGATAAATGACGAGTTAAGATTAGCAACAGGTGATGATGACTTAGAAAAAGTGAAACAACTATTTGAGAGAGCTGTACAAGACTATTTATGTAAGTGACTAACAAATAATTTAACAATATATAGCAAGAAAGTTGAACAAACTATCAAAGATATTAATATTATATTTTGATATTCAAAATAGCTATTGATATTTGGGAAATGTATTGTAAATTTATGACATCTTATACAACTGAAGTGGATGAGTGTCGTAATTTGTTTGAAAGAGCTATTAAATCTTGTGGATCTCATGTATCTGAAGGAGCAAGATTATGGAATGTATATCGTGATTATGAAGCATCACTGTTAACAGAAACTAATACTAAAGATGATTCTGCTTTGAAAAATGTATGTATTCGACAACTCCAAATTCCATTACAAGACATGGAAAATACTCAACAACTATATGATGACATATTTACTGAAGCATCATCTGAAGTTAAGAATAATTATTCTGAATCTTTAACAAGCTTAAAGAGATGTCAAGAATGGGAAGAAAAATTGGCAAGTTTTACTAAAATATTTAAATAAAAATAGTTTAATTAACTTTTTGTGTTCTTTTTTGTAGAAAGATGAGACAAATGGAAATACATTAGAAGTATATAAAAATTATATTGCAAATGAAAAATCTCATGGTGCCAATCAATCGTTTATAAAATGTATGTTATTGGTGAAGAAAATAAGAAACTCTACCATGATTTTCACTTTAATATTTGTATAATAATTTGTGATTACTTTTTTTTAATGATTTAGGTTTATATGAAAGAGCAGTTGTTTTATATCCTTTGAATGAGGAGTTATGGACTGATTATGTTAAGTACATGATTGATGATATTAAATCTAAGGAATCTATTACGGTAGTCTACCGTGCTACAAGGAATTGTTCATTTTCTACAACTCTTTGGAATTTGTACATAATTGCTGAAGAACAGTTTGAAGATAAAGATATTGTACTTGAAAAAGTGAAAGGTAGAGTAGTAATAATTTGATACTATGTACTATATTTATCATAGTGTTTTGAAATTCAAATTCAACATAAATAAGTTTACTGTATTTTTTTAGATATTGTTAACACGTCAAGAAAACATTTCATGGGGTCAGAACAAGGGATTGGAACAATATGGCTAAAATATATGGAATTTCTTAGACGTCGAATTTGTATAAAAGAACATGCTAAATGTAATCATGAAATTGAAGAATTTCGAAAAGCTTCTGATAGTGCAAGTCAAGATCTTGTGCAATGTATGATACTTATTTCTTCTTTTTATATAAAGTTTTCATTTTTCTTAATATTTATATTCTGAACTTTTAAAAAATAATATTTCTTATTTGTTTTGAAATTGTACAGTTGCAACTACTATTCCAAGTGCATACACTTTGCAAATATTATTATTTCGGCTTCGTTTTGAAGCTCAACTTTCCAAATCAATGGAGAAATGTAGAACTTTATGGAACTCAATGAAAGAGAAAGGATATTGTCAAACATTTAGTGCTTATGATGAATTTATTAGATTAGAAGAAAATTTTGGAACACCAGAGTCTATTAGAAATGTTTTCTTAACAGCTGTTGAAAATGTAGTGGATGATATTCAATCATTGGCAAATAGATGGTTAAATTTTGAACGTGATTTTGGTGACTTGAATTCATTAAATTTATGTGAAATAAAGCTTGGTCAAGCTATGCAATCATCATTAGCAATAACAACTACTACATCAACAGCAGCAGATGATCACAAACCAAAGGAAAATTTGAATAGACGTCAACGAAGACTGCAAAGACATGAAGCTTCTACTATGACCAATAATCACAACAAAGATGAAGTAGATCATAATAATAAACAATTTAAGAAACCATATACTAATAAACAATATCAACAAAGACCACCTAGACAATTTCAGCAGAAATCAAGTAGACAATATAATAATGAGCAGGATTCGAGACAACATTCTGGAGAAAATAAACAGCAAGAATCAAAAGAAGGACAGGAGCAAAAGCCCATTGAACCTCTATCGTCATCTGAATGTAAATTCTATATTACCTAATTAAATATAGTATGTAGCATCAAAATTTACATAAATATTTAATTCAGTTTCAGGTTCTAGTGAAGCAATTGAAAATAATAACAGCAAACCACAGCAGCAGCAACAAATGTCGAATCGTGGTGGTAGATCATTTATGAATAATCGACCAGGCAGGCCATTTAGAGGAGGTCCAAGGCCAGGATTTAGAGGAGGTTCAAGACCCGAGTTTAGAAAGCGACAAGCATCAGGAGGAGGAGAAACAGATCAGAGAATGAAACCGTAAGTATAGAAGAGTTCGACTCGCATATCTATATTTGTATTTATAATAACTTATATTTATCTTTCTTTTGTATAGACCTGATGTGAAAAGAAAGAAATTGGATTTTGTTCCACGATCTCTTCAAATTAAACCTTCAACAACTTCCACAACATCAGACTCATCCACTACTTCATCTGAAAAGAAAGTCATGTCTAATGATGATTTTCGTAACCTCTTAAAATCTAATAAGAAATAATTATTACATACACAGTATTTTTGTTTCTTCTTGATTCTAGTGTTAATTACTTAATTATTTCATAATTGTATACATTACCATGAATTTATACGTAATGAAAGAATGAAATATGAAATCTACATGTTATATATAGTTTGTTTTCTTTATTTTGCATTGAATATTTTATTATTATTAATAATTATAATATGGAATAAGAGTCAGTCACGATACAATATGAATCACATATTTAAAAGGCACAAGACAACACTAGACGAATAGCCATCCAATTATCTGATAAAAGCATGAATTTAAAAAATCACTGATAAAAATATTGGAAAATTCACTAGATTTTCATGTCACGAACACGTCTTGCATTGCAACTTTTGCACAGAACATGACCATCTAATGGGTAGCATCCACGGCCATCTAATTAATATAAATATGAATTCAATCAAATATATTAATTCATTTTCAGATTTGACGATTATTGTTAGCCGTATCGTACCAGATTCAGATCTCAGCAAAAGTCCACAATCCTAAAAGATATAATTATATAATTATTTGTTTCAGAACAAATCAAAAGGACACTTACGAGGAGAGACTCGTGTTGTCACCGCCTTGGAATTGAGATTATTGTTTTATACTCAAAAAATATAGATTCCGTTTTCAGAATTTCAGGTGTCATCTCTCTTTCTAATTTTCAAATCTCAATTCTTGAGTTGAAAAAGCACAAGCGATGCCTCCCCTCTTATTTACTTTCGTACATTATGTGTAATAGGAATGCAAGAGAAATTCAAGAAAACCAATGATAGAGTAAATGTGAGGCGTCGCTTGAGCTTTTTCAACTGAAAAATTGAGATTTGAAAATTAATTTGGGAATTAGAAAGAGAGGTGAAGTTGACATCTGAAATTATAGAAACTGAATCGGCATATATTTTTTACTCCTTTTTTGAGTGTAAACAATAATCTCAATTCCAAGGTGGTCACTACATGAGGCTCTTCTCGTTAGGCTTACTTCACATTTGTAGCAATTGACATGAAAACTACGATCGAGAGCTACAACACGTACAGTTTCTTCCTTGCCTGGTTCTGGCATTATAGGCATTTCACAAACACTACATCTTGGTGCGAATTTCCTGTTGACAATCAATGATGTATTATTTATGAGATGTAATTTAAAAATTGATGTATATAAAAAAATAAGGAACTAACTTGTGGAAATCTTCTATACAGTAAATTTGATTTGCAGCATCGATGGTAAATTGAATGCCTTCTAAACTCTTAAAACATACCACACAAGTGAAACACTATAGCATAAAACGAGAAGTTGATTATATATTAGATTATGTTACACTTGATAATATATAATTAAAAACTTTTTTCACTTACCTTTGGATGATATGGCTTTCCATTTGCTCTAAGTATTCTATCAACTACAGGCTCACGACAAACACAACACTTTTCGAGACGTGACTACAACATATTTTTAAAAAATAATAATTAATATAACATGTAAAAGAAAATGTCGTTTATTTTCATACATACCATATAATCACTTTCGCAATAAAACTAAAAAGAAAAAGAAACATATTTATAGGTTAGTGTAATTATTTATACTTTATAATTGTTTAAATCCAAATATTTATGTTTGTTACCCAATTAACAAAATTAGTAGAAGAACTTTCGGAATATGGTTTACCATCAACATGATAAAAAAATGCTCTCCCTGCATATAAAATAAAATCAAAACTGTCAGAATTGTTTTATACAGATAATTTTATTATATTATATACCTTGTAGTGGACAGTCACAAACTCGGCAAGTGAAACATGCAATGTGAAAAATTTGACCCATGCTTGTACATCCTGTTCCTTCTCCAACAACTTGTTCTCCACATTTAGTGCATGTACCTATAATTATCATTTAAGCATAAATAGTATATATGAATTAAAAGCAGAAAGACGCTAACGATTACTTATTTGTAAGTAAGTGTCACATAATAATAAATAATAAAATTACCAAAAAAGACTTCATTTCGTCTTAATGAGTTCATCAAAAGTTCAGTTAGCTCGTCTATTTCTTTAGTTTGAGGCGTAGGAGAATTAGCATATTGTCCTGTCACAATTTTACGCTGCTGCTGTTGTAAAGAGTCATTAGAACTTTGAATGCTTGACCGTGACCTAGCAAGAGGTTCATATATACTTTCTACTGCAGATGATGACCCAATCTATATCAAAAACAAAAGAATAAAAGGTATAAGAAAAACATCATCGTTTTTAGTTATATAACAAATTACTTGAGAACATGAAGAAGGATAAATATATGACTCATAATTAGTACGATTCTGAGGATATTTTTGACTATATTGTGGTTCCCTTGTTGCACCATGTTGAAGTTCAGAATAACTAGAACTAACTGGAGAAGGTGGAGAGATTTCACTACTTGTACAATTTCTTTTTTCTGCCATCTTTTTTTAATACTCCAATATCGTAAAATTGTAAAACATGGAATGTTGTCTTCGGCAATGTATAGTGTTGAATTGTCTGAAAAACCATGATCATTGATCCGACTATTATTTCATATTTATGAGCATCTAATGTAGATTTATTTTGTTTAAGTAGTATTTTATTTACCTATAAAGGCATTTAAGTAATTATTAATTTAATATTGCAGGAATGAAAATGAAAGATACTTTTTCTTGTGCAAACTGCTATAAAAACTTTTAGTCTAAACACACGTACAAAAAAGTATAATAATCCTTTTTCACTATATAAAATCACATAATTTAGTTCCTTTTCTTAATTATTTAATTAAAATGTACCAACACCTAACTTTTGGCTTGAGCAAAAACAAAATGTGTTGAAATGAATTGAATTCAATGCAAATGTTCAATCGATAATGAACTTGAAATTCAAGTTGAGATTCTCAACTTGAGAATTTAAGGAAAAGCTGTTGGGTGTTTGTTGAATTGTCGATAGTTTGTCTCACAATACCCTCTTATTATGGATATAGATTCATTTTTAGTCAATTTTTATTGTCAACAAATTATCAACTTAAAAAATAATCTTTTCCTAACTACTCAATGAGTAGTAAGAAATTGTTGATTTAAAATAGAGTAAGATAAAGTAGATGTATTAATAATAAGATGCTGCATTTTGTAAATGTTTGTATCACGGATTTCAGTAAAGTAAATGCAATTCATGATAAAATGAAGCTCCGTAAAATAGTTTTCATAGTTTTGCTCAACAACTAATTCAATATGAAATACAGTGTTTTTTATATTATTTTCATGTAAAAATCTTAAGAACAAATGTAAATAATCAAATCATCCGTTTTCTCCAAGTTTATTACTTATATCCTCAAGTCACACACTAAGGCATGCATAGTATGCACTATAAACATATAGTATCCAGAGTCTATAGACATATATCTTGCTCTTGAATATTTTAGTTCTTTGCTCTATTCTTTCATTTCTACACTGTAGAGTCTACACTAAGGAAGCGCAGAACGTCTTTTAGTATAGAACAAACATGGCCTAACACAGGACAAAAAACCATCGGCTTATCAACTTTTCAATACTTTTTTAACTTTAAAATAAATTTTCCAAAAAAATCTAATAAACAGTCAGAAAAAGTGTATTCTACCGGTAAGTGACGTTTCTTAGGAAAACTTGACATTAGCTTTTTGAAGTCTTTTTATGCGTTTTACTGTTTTGTTTACATTGTTTATTTGATGTTAACAACACAAAATTTTGAACTTTCCAGATACAAATCATCATAATGTCTCGCTGCTACGGATGTATCAAATATGGTGTGATTTACGTCGCTTTTATTTTCCTGGTATTTTCCTGATAGAATTCTAATTAAAAAAACAATTAGCACATTACTACGCCTTTATTTACTTATTATAACTATTTGTTTGTTTTGTTTTAAGATAACTGGACTGGCTGTTGTATCATTGGCCGCATATATTTTATTGGAACAACAAACATATTTGGACCTTGCAGAAGATGATGAATATTTTCATTATGGAAAATGGTTCTTATTTGTGTCCGGTTGTTTAATTCTTTTGGGAGGCATACTTGGCTGCTGTGGTGGCATTAAGCAGTCATCTGTTATGCTCAGTTTGGTAAGAAATAATTAATTTTTTAAATAATTCATATTATATGGTTACTATTATATTATGAATATTTATAAGTATATTAATTTTTTTATTGGTCTTCTGTATGTCTAGTTTTTTGCGTTTATGCTCCTGATCTCAATAGCTGAATTGGCAGCAGGTGTGTATTCTTATGCCCATCGTGAAGATATGACAGAGTACTTTCGTACTTTGATGAGTAACTCAATCTATACTAAATATGGTCGTGATGAATACATAACTCATGCTTGGGATTTTATACAAAAAGAAGTAAAATTATATATACTTACATGATTTTATTGTTTTATAAAAAAACTAGAGATTAATTATTGAATCATTCATTCTATATAGATGCAATGTTGTGGAGCAACTGACTTCCGTGACTACAATAGCAACATTTTACAAAAACAACATGCTAATAGTGGTGTCATAGATATGACTTTGAGTGCTCTTGGACCATCATCATACACTATTCCGTCTAGCTGCTGCCAAACAGTGTCACAAGCTGAATGTGATAAAGCTAGGCATATTCCATTGGCTGCTGGTGAGAGAAAATAAAATATTTTTACTATAATTACATTATTTTGTTTTTATTAATTACATATTGTAATTGAATAGGACTTCCGTTGATTGGTAATGCTTTTGTTGCTCCACCACTATACAAGGAGGTAAGAATTGTGAATCTTTAAAATTATATATATATATATTATTATATGTAAAATTTTTGTTATAAAAGGGGTGTGCTGAAAAAGTTATTGATTGGTTAAAGACTAAATCGTCGTACTTAATTGGAGTTCTTGTGGGTATTGGATCTGTTCAATTACTTTGTCTTCTTTTCACCTGTATTCTTATCTGTGCATTCCGTGGAAGAAGATCCATTAAGAATTAATAAGATTCTCAACAACACATTTTTTTTAAATCTCTCTCCATGCCCTTATGTTTGTAATACATTTGTGAACACATATAATCATTGTCTTAATTTTCTTAATGTTAGTCAACAGTCTCAGTTTGATTTATAAAACTGTAAGGTACAGAGGCCTATTTAACCCTCTTTTACTTTTCATTTTAAACAATATAAGGCTGAAAAAAATTAATTCCATATAATATTGTCTAATATATATCATATATAGTATCCTTGTTTTTTCAAATGGCAGCTATGCTACAAGAACATTTCTATTCATAGTAAGATATTCAACAAGAAAACACTTACTTTAGCAAACAGTATAATAACTCTACTTGTCAATTACTTAATGGACCAATACTTCAATAATACATACATACAATCAATTAATGTGCAGCTACCTACATATTTACTATAAAGCTATAAAGTTCTTCTTACTCAAAAATGATATTTCCTAATAAATCTAAAGGCCAAGTATTATGATTATTAATTGTTCTTCAAAAAATATAGATTATCATAATCTGATTTTGGATATAAATAAAAGAATACTCAGTGAGGCATTTAATATTGGACTGTAAAATAGTTACTTAGAACAATTTATATATATATACAATAATGTACACGTTAGTTTTCCATTTAAACTTATGGTTTGAACTTATTATTATATAGTAGTGAAGTATTTGTGTCAATTGAATGCTGTCTATTTAAAAGTACTTGGTTTGATAATAATTTTAAAATTTGTATTGCATGCATCTGGTAATTATAGTAAGTCGAAAGTTATTTAACGACTGCTTTATAGAGCAAATTAAATAAAAATAATTAGAACTAGTAGCCAGTTTGATAAATGAAATCTCATAAAATATATATAGGAAAGAGCTTAGTTCTTAACTAAATTATGTATTTCATAAAATATATTTAAATCTTAAATGGTGTGTGTATCGGAGTTTTTGAAAGAAATATTATAGTGTAAATTAAATAAGCACTTTTAAACACAAATATGTCAAAACTTATAATTGTTATAATTTATACTCACTGTTTATCATGAGATCTTTAGAAGAATCTCAACCTCAAGGTAGACACAGAAAGTTAGTGCATACAGAAAATTATGATAATTAATCAAACGATGAATTTTATAAAATCAAAGTTCAACTTGTATAATCTATTTCAAAAAAGTAATCATTAAAGTGTTTGTATCTTTGTAGACTTTATACATCTTTTATTTAAAAAATATGAAATAAAAATCCGACGAATCTTCTCCTTTTTGAAACTAATAATTTCTGTCAATAAGATCTTTTTATTCAGCATGGCTACTAGAACCTGCGAGGAGGTTGTGCATTTTTGAATAGCGGAAACAAAATTATTTGAATACAGTCGGAAAGTTACAATTTTTTGTCAATAACTAACAAAGTTTCAAAAGTTAAATTCTCTATAAAAGTTAATAATTTATTACAATAATTTATAATAACAGTAAACAATTAATTCCACATATTCTCATTATGAATTCAGCTACGAAGGTAAGAAAATAGACTTCATCTAAATTGCACTTAGTATTTTTACACAAACCGTGAACTTGCTTCGATAGGCAGTCAGCCTGTTGTTTGTTTGTCATTGTTTGTCCGATAATTTTACTTAATTATCTTAAACTAAAATTAAATTTTACAACATTAAAGGTTGGAGAAATCTTCACAGCTGCAGGCAGTGCTTTCAGTAAACTTGGAGAACTGACAATGCAACTTCATCCACCAAATGAATCTACAGGAGGGTAAGAATAAAAAGATTATCATTGTTGTTATTTTTACACAAGCCAATCAATTATTTAGTTATTTTTTTTTAAAAAAAAAGAAAATTGTTCCAAAGTCTTATTTATTGTCTATACCGAGCGCATTATTTGATTCATTAAAAATTAATTTATCATGTTCATTACATACAAATATCAAATACTATGTGATTTTTTAAGTTTTCTTTTTAATATTGACTTTTCCATTGTTAGGACGAAATGGACTGAAGAAGAAATCGAAATGCTGCGCTCGTGTATAACAAAATTTGGAGACGAGTTAAATGTAATTTGTGAAAGAATAAAATCTAGAACAGTGTAAGAGAATATATAGTCATTTTTCCTTTTAGACATATTATTATATTATTAGTGAACGAACTACTCTTCTATATATCAATTACTGTATGCAATTATTAATTATATAATAATAATTTATTTTTTTCCTCTTCTTTTTTTTAATATTTAAGGTCCCAAATTCGTACTGCATTAAAGAAAAAAGCATTTGAAGATGTTGGTTTGGCTCTTCCTCCTCCACCTCCAACTTCTTCAAGTCCGAATTTAAATATGAGTGGATCGTTGAGTCCTCAAAAATCTCGTCAAAAATCATCAACATCATCATCATCTCTTGGAGGCATAAAAAACTCATCCGACGTGACACTTAATATGCTTAATGCTCCAATAGATACTGATGAGAACCTTACTCCATCACAATTTTCTAATAATTCTGTTGTGCAAACTTAGAGTATATGTGTAGTAATATTATTGCAATGTAACTACATTAATTAAAATGCATTGCATATAAAGATATTATTATACACATAGAATATACTATGATACAAATTGTATTACAAAAATACCATTGTCACATCACACATAATTATATACGAGCCTCCGTTTTATATCATATTTGGATCTCTACTTTATTTGAAACATAGATATATAGATATTATGAGGATGACAAATGTATGCTACTAATTATTAATACTATTGAATAAATCTGTATATACATGTTGTGATTTTCTAGCAATAATGATAAAAAAATATTGTATGCTCACTTTTCTCACCATTTAAAAATGATTCCATATACATAATATATCATCATAAATGAATGCATAATCACCAAAGAAAATGAATGATGCAAATGATATCATATATGCTCAAGTAACTATAACAAATACAAAATATATATTATAAGTATTAATTTTTTTGTAAATTGAAAAGTTTCGTTTTTAATACAAGTAAAAAAGTTCCAATTATCATTATATATTAACTGCAACAATTGAACCAAACTTTTTTTTTGCTCTAACTCTAGACCCATTTGTCCTGCTGCTCTTCCTGAGTTTCACAAGTTTACTAAACAAAGGTTGTTGTTGTATGTATATTTTATTATTTACTCTATTCGCACTTTCATAAACCCATGCACAAACATATATTTGAATAAGTATAATAATAATACTACGAAACCACTGTATATAGTAGTAGTATAGTAGCTAACAACATACAGTCAATCAATCACTAACTTTCTTTCTGATGTGACATTTTACGTATCATAATCACCACCAGTAAGTAGTATACTGTAGTGTAATTTTTTTGGAAACCAAACACCTAACAACTTGTACTAAAGACGACTACACAACTATCAACAATTACATTTTTTTAATGTCACCCATTTTAATATATTTTTGGGGACTTACAATCATTTGTATTTATTATAATGACAGAGTTAAATATTATAATGTGTATCTATTTTATATAATAGTAATGAGAGTTGTGTCGTGTCTTGCTGATGTCTCAAGTTCATTCTCTTCTTCTTCACATTTTTACTTAATTATTTATATACCAAAGAAAGGAACATGTCATGATCATCATCAAATAATTTGTCATCAGAATTCTAGTAGTTGTAGTAGTAGTAGTACTATTATTATTACCTCAATTGGTGGAATGTATTCCAACAGAGTAAAATGCAAACAAATGAAAACAATAAATTCAACCGAAGAAAAAATGTAACAAAAAGAAACTAAAGTACCAGCTCAATGAAACTACTCAAAGATTCAACAAGAATATCGATTATTTTTTGCTTGTTTTCTTCTATTTTATAAACGTCATAGTTTCTGAATTCTATTTACACACAAACACACAAATGGTATAGCAATTTTACGCGTCGTCCTCATCTTCTTCTCCCTCTCCTTCACCTTCAGCTTCTTCATCTTCTTCTTCTGTTTTTTTTTCAAATCAAATAAAAACAAAAATTAGAATTTAGAATCAAATATATGTCAATACTAACTCCATCTAATATATATATATATATTTAAAGAGATTTTACCTTCACCTTCGGGGATATCCTCCTCTTCTTCTTCTTCTTCTCCCTCTACATCCTCGTCATCATCTTCAACATCTTCTTCCTCTCCGTTCTCTTCTCTCTTGGCTTTTTTAACTTCATCGGTCTTTTCCTAAATATTCAAAAACACAAGAAAAAAAATTAAATATTTAGAGAAATATCATCATCCAGCAGTATATTATATAAATTATTTTTTTTATATAAACCGGCCATTTTAATAAATTACTGGCGCATAATCTCATCACTAAATAAATTACTCAATATTATTACATCAAAGAAACCCTTCCATGAGCCTACATTTTCTCATACCTCTCTTCTCTCTTCTTTAGCATTAGAAAAGTGCAATGTGTTCTCAGCTTACCCCCATTTCATATACTGTTGCTCTCTCTCTCTCTCTCTCTCTCATCTCGATTCTAATACTAGGTAATGTCATAAAGGGTCATGAAAAAGGTTCGTAGCCCTTCTTTACTACTATGTCGTCCTTTCTCTTTTACTACCCGGTAACCACGATCCGAAAAAACCCGAATTCATATGCATGCATACTACTATATATATACTACATGTACATACTTCTTTCTGTCTACTGTTCCAAGTCAAAAGGAAGCCAAGCTACCTCACTCCGCCCAAAAACAGAGAGAGAGAGAATATCATCAACGATGTTACTTTTTACCCCGGTGTGTGTACTATTATATAGCGTCCCCTCCTAACTCTTTCTCACACAATCATATATATATAAAAGCTTGTATCTTTTTTACTTTTGCCACAAAGATATAGGAGTTATATAGTGCTCTAGTAGGCTTATGTTATAGATTTATAAATATACCACACACAAACCAAGCGTCCTTTTCCTACTATATCCTATAGTAGTATATCTAGAGCTCAAGTATGAAGCGTCATATATTCACCATTCTCATGTAAACGACCACTACTACTACTATTTGCTATGAGTGTGTATTCTTTTTCTATGCTTGAAACAAATATAAAATAATGCTACGATAACATAAAATATATACAAAATTCTAACTTAATGTCAACGACTAAAATGAAAAAAATATGGTAACTAAAATTGCTTTAAAGAAAGAAAACTAAAAGTGCAACTATAATAACAAATGCATGTAAAAAAAAGAGACGCGCCTTCATATTGAACAGGTATTCATATAATATCTATATAATTGATTGATTTGGTATACTAGTTTATATAAAGCATTTGACCTTAATTACAAAAAAACTCAATCCTGAAAAATATAAAAAATTCTTCCTGTACTCTGTCTAGTAGTAATAATAATAAGAATATAAAAATTGGATATCAAAATATCATCGTGTGTAATCTATATATATATATATATATACAAGAGAGAAAAGACGCTTCTTTCTGTAAAAAGCCGGCATAGGGGCCAGACATAAATAACGTAAAACCTTAGCCAAGCATACCATTCAAGTTATTATAATATAGCTTTTATGAGATACCTCAGAAACTACTACATATATATATATATATCTACATTATGTATCATCCTCATGTAGTTTATTCACTTCAGTCATGGTCAGAGCCATCTGCAACCATGCTAACTACAGGTCTGAAGAAATAAATATGCATTCATTCTTATAATATTATTACAATAAGCTTAATTAATTGCTAGTACTACATTTCAAAATTATCTTTGATTTCCAAAATAATAATGTCTCTATCGATTAGTTTTCTATTGCAAGATGCTATAGTATATTATATATATACTCTGTCTGTCAAATGTAAGCGTACCTATTTATCATTATACTACTACTACCACATACTAAGTAAAATGCATTTTTAATGTAAAAATGCCGGTTTCTTAATTGCATTAAGTCAGTTTTCCCTTTTTGATTTCAACCATCAAACTCAATGGATCAATGAAATATTATTTGGCCTCATAGCTTAAGGTTTCTCTACTACTTTCAAAATTCAGATTTTTAGAAATTATTACAACTTATTTTATTATACAGATTTTTAGAAATTAGAATAAAAAGATGCAACAACTTTAGAGGACACAAACAATGTTGAACTAAACCAAAATTCAAACCGCTTTCATTTTTTTCTTAATGTAGTCCCACTTCCATAACATATAAAATACCGGCTTCCTACAGCAACAGCAATGTTTGGCGCCAAATGCCTCTCAATCTTAATTCTACATTAACTTTTTTCTCTCAAAAATTCTATTAATTAGTTTTTAAAACAATTCTTAAATGATGTAAAATTCTATCACTATTACTATTGCCCTATATAATATAATATATATATACTGACAGATTCTGTGCTTATGTGGTAGTATATACCAAAGAAATACCATGGACGCTATATGTAATGGCCGCCTACGCGCGCTTGTTTTTATATGTAAAAAAAGCAAAAAAATTTCATACACAAAAATTAACAAAAATGTTCTATGAGTATAATTCTAATTTCTAACTAGTGCAACATAAAAAATACTTTTACTTCTTAAACATCTACTACAAACATATAATGGCCTCTAATATAAATAATGAATTTCTTTGGAAAAAAACAAATGATTTTTTTTACTTACCTCAGCAGCTCTTTTTGTACCCTTGACCTCAGCTTTGGCATCGGTCTCGTTGTTGTCTCCGACCTTTTCTACCGCTACTTCTTTATCGTTAGCACTCATTTTAGTATTGTTTTTGAGATTTTTCACGACTGACGACAGACAGACAGACAGACCGGTTAGGTTCGGAGTTAATGTCAGACAGAGACAGTTTAATGTTCTCAGGAGCGTGGAGAAAAATATACTGACTGTCGACTCAAAACCGAAAGAGCGGCTTGCTTGGCTTTTGTTTCAAATACATCATCGCGGCAAATAGTTGGATACCATTGGTTCAATTTGATATGAAACTTGAAGATATTGTCATTTAGTAATTTACATTATTAATTAAACATTTTATTTTCAACAGTAAATCTACTTTCCAAAATTTCACAACTCTAAACAATGACATGAATTTTTCATTATTTCTTCAATTTTTTCAGGGGTTTGAGAGTATCCTGCTGTGGGTTTGAGACTTTAGTACATTGCGCAAGCGTTCAACTTGTGATCCATTAAAGCGCTACGAATCAAACTGAGTAGTGCATGCCGTGTAACTGGCTGATTGGATTTAGTTTTCTAAAAAAAGAAGTCAATCTTTCTTTGAAAATCGTCATAAAATGGTAAGTAACAATTCATTTTAATATTATAATACATTATATGTTATATTCTTAAAAATAACTTCTTTATACTTGGAAAAATGAAGTAAAAATGAGTTAAAACTATATTGAAAAACCCATCTGGTTGTAGTATTGAATCATGAATGTGTTTTTAGCATATCATAAATATTCAAATGAAAGGCTCTAATCTCTTTTTATTCTTTTGTCTTTTTTCTATCTATTAGGTGAATATTCCGAAGCAACGGCGAACATTTTGCAAAAAATGTAAGCATCATAAACTACATAAAGTCACGCAGTACAAGAAATCAAAGGAAAGAACTGCTGCTCAAGGACGTAGAAGATACGATCGAAAACAACAAGGTTATGGTGGTCAAACTAAACCTATCTTTCGAAAAAAGGTAATAATAATAATAATATTTAATTATAATTTTATTATTATTCTGCATCAATATGCTAATATAATTTTTGGGGGTTTATTTTTTTTTGTTTGAAATTAGGCCAAGACTACCAAGAAAATTGTACTCCGTATGGAATGTACTGACTGCAAATACAGAAAGCAAATTCCTTTAAAGAGATGCAAACATTTTGAATTAGGAGGTGATAAGAAGAGAAAGGTATGGATGGGATGCATTATTCAAATTTTAAAATAAGTATATAACTAAAATTATTTTGTATATTTGTTTCTTTTTTACAGGGTCAAATGATTCAGTTCTAATTCTCTAAACGATGTTCTATACAAGTCTAAATGGCAAAAAAATAAACGTTGTTTTTAAATGAGAATTATCTAAAGATTTATTTAGAAGAATTATTATATACTACATACTTTTATTTTCATTCATAAATAACACTGTGTTTGTACATTTCATATAATAATACATTCAGTCAACAAATTCAAAGTCAGCTGAAAGGAAAATATAAAGAAAAACAAATGAAATGAAATATTTTCTAATAGACATTTTTTACATAATATAAATACATCACAACGATGTAAATATTTGAATTTTGAAAACTTACTCAAGAACTGTAGGATCAACTCCTTCTGACATCATTTTTAGTTTGACTGCTTGAACAGGAACACCAACTTGAACCATTTTAAAATATTTACTATATTTTGGATCAGTAGCTATAGAATTATGTTGACTTTTATCATTTGACTTTCCTTCTTCTTCTTCATCATCATCATTATGGGTAGTAGTTGTTGTGACATCTTAAAAAAATGCAATAATGCAGTATCATAATTAGAATTACAATTCCTCAAGTAATTATTAAAATTATAGCATTAAAGTTTCTTACTTTCTTTCGTAGTATCTTTGCTCTCTTTAGAAGACGACGATAATGTTGATATAAGATATTGACTATTATTTTGAGATTGGTCAACGTTAGTACTGTTGTTACTACTACTATTAGGAACTGATTCTTCTTCTGTTTGTAATTTACCAGTCACTGAACATAATTTGGCTTCAAGTATATTTAATAGAGACTCTATCTTGCAAATCTTGTGATGCATTGCCTCTAATTTGCTCTCACATGTACTAGAAAATTGGTTTAGAAATGATGCTGTACATGTCAAATAAGTATTGATAAAGACTATGACTCTTCTAAGATCTAAAGGTTGAACCTATAATAAAATAAATAAATATCCAGTAAATAACAGAGTGATGACAAAAGTTGGTGAAGAAAAGTTGTTATCATGATTACATTTTTTATGTCGATTCCAGCTACTGCTACTGAAACAGTGTCCACTTCATCCATTGTGGAAGATTCTAAATTATTTGCAAATGATCAGTGGTAGTGAAATTGAATGAAAAAAACAACTTTTCTTCTTCAGTCATTCAAGTCTCGACGATAATTAGTTAATTATTGACAGCCTAAACAATAACCGTCAGTGACAAAGATGTTCTTTTGCCTAAACAAATTGTAAATATTAATAACAAATAGGGTATTGATAATATATGAAATTCAAAAAAGGGACGTGACAATCTCTTTGAAATATGAAATCACTCTGCGTATAAAATTTCAACTGTGTCTTGAGATTTTGAACTTTAAAATCAGTCAAAATCAGACCAATTTTCGATGACAACCCATGCTTACTGATTACTAGTCAAATTATCAATACCTTACTCTTAGCAATGTCAACAATATCAATATTTTTTAATTGAAAATTTTTTCAATGACAAGAAAACTTTCTTGCAAGAAGAATAAATTTTCAATTCGCGCTTTCCCATCGCAGGATTCAGAAATTAGGAAAAAAAGTGACCAAAATTTTTGCATACATGCAATATTTCCTTTTAGTTAATAGTGTTGAAGAATTTGTTCTTTTTTTTTTAAATTTTGAAAATATTCAAGGTATTATAGATTGGCCTATATTGAATAATGTCTTTAAATCATTACCCGAAATGAAAATTGAAAAATTATGAAAAGCATGAGTAGCCTCTGATTAACGAATGCATTGATTGAGGTTGAGGCGTTGTTCCTTTCTTTCTCACTCGAGAACAATTTTTAGATTTTGAGAATATGTCAAGAGAAAGTGACATTTAAAAGAAATTCTATTAGTAAGAATTTAATTATGAGTGACATTTTTACAGAGTAGTCTTTTGAGTAGCAGTATAACAACTATTAACAACAATCAAAAGTAGGTAAAAATCAGTCTCGAAAGATCATTTAGTATTTTTTTAATACATGAAAATAAAATGTTCATCGTTACGAATTATTATTATGAGAGTGCTAGTCTGGTAGTAAGTAACTAATACGTAATTTATTTGATTATTGCTGAGTTAGTACATACCATTAATTGTCAAAATATTATTCATTCCTAACCTAATCGACACTATAACAAATTTTATGGCATTACAAAAAATGTTACTACTGAAATGAGTCATCATTTTACGTATCAACAGAGTAGACTAAATACAAACAACAAAAAAACAAACAAATAAAGTAGCAGTTGATTAATTTTTTTAGTATTGTATTATTATTATAATTATAATAATATAACTTTCCTTTATCAAAAACCGTTGTTATGCTGCTCGGAAAAGAGAACATGCGCGGCAATGATTAAACACAAGGTGTTACAATTACAATGAGAAATTATAAATCAGTGAAGTTCGCAATTCGCAACGAACTATGAAGTAATTTTATTATATATACAATATAGGCGTAGAGGCAATTAACTGATATTATTGGAGACCTTTATTAAAATTATTATATTGTATATACCACATTACTATACAATAAATCATAGCTCTGATCTCACAAACATGATGGATAAGCAAGCAGCTGTCATGATTTATTTATAAATTCGTAGATTTTCTGTGAATTTTATTATTTCAATTTATCATTTTAAGTCAAACATTAATCTCAAAAAAAGTGTCTGTCAGTCATAGTGGTCTTTTCGTGAAATCTCAAATTAAATCAAGGTAACAACAAGAAGGATAAAAAGTTTTCAACAAATGACAAATGAGGAAAATTAAGCAATATTACTATTATTTTTCTTCTTTTTAGTAAAATGGATAGTCTTTCAGAAGAAAGTATTTACGAGAAATGTGTTATACATATTACTGGAATGACTTGTGCTTCATGTGTCACAGCGATCGAGAAACATGCTAAAAAACTTGATGGTAAACACAATAATTATACTGATTGATTGATTTTACTTTAATATCCAATTCATTAGTCTAAGTAATTATTTATTAACTAAATTATTACAGGTGTAAAAGATATCGTTGTGGCTTTAATGGCTGCAAAAGCAGAAGTCACCTATGATGAATCGAAAACTCTTCCTTCTCAAATTGCAAATGCAATATCGGACATGGGCTTTCCATCAGAAGTGATTGAAGAACAAAAAATTAGTAAAGGAGAAGTTCAAGTTCATGTAAGTAATTTAAAAAAATTTTTTCTTTATATTATCAGTATCAAATTCAAATTAAAATATCTATTGTTTATAATTTTTTTGTATCAATCTTTATATAGATATCTGGAATGACTTGTTCAGCATGTGTAAATTCTATTGAGCAATGTGTTTTAAAACTTGATGGAGTACATTATGCTAGTGTATCATTGTCACTTCAAATGGGAAAATTTCAATATAATCCGGAGCAAACTGGACCAAGAGATATTATTGATGCAATTAATGTAAATATTAATATATAATAATATGCATAATAATATAATTTAATAGTTTTTTTTCTAAACTATAGGATATGGGATTTGATGCAAATTTGGAAATTAAAAGAGATATTCATCATTTAGATCACAAAGACATGACAAGAAAATGGAGAAATTCATTTTTAGTATCGCTGATATTTGGATTACCTAGGTATGATTATAATTAATTATTTCATAATATTTTGGAGATATATTAAAGTAATAAATAAATCTATGATTTTATATAGTATGATTGTGATGATGTATTTCATGATGACAATGGATATGGATCATCCACATACACATTGCGAATTTCCAATGTGTATTATTCCAGGATTATCATTGGAGAATCTTTTACTATTTATACTTTCTACGCCAGTTCAAGTATGAAATAAAATATATTATTTATAGTTGTTTTTATCATTTTTTGTGTTTATTATATATAAGCTATTTTTTATAAATAATTTAACAGTTTATAGGTGGACGACATTTTTATATTGCAGCCTGGAAAGCAATAAAACATCGATCTACAAATATGGATGTTCTCATTATGTTAGCTACAACAGTATCTTACGTTTACTCTTGTCTAGTTCTTTTAGCTGCTGTTCTTCTTCAACATAATCCAAGTCCAGTTACATTTTTTGACACTCCTCCAATGTTATTGTTATTTGTATCTTTGGGAAGATGGTTAGAACATATAGCAAAAGGAAAGACATCAGAAGCACTAGCAAAACTAATGTCCTTAAAAGCAACTGAAGCTTTAGTAGTAACTGTTAGTTCAAATTTTGAAGTGCTGTCAGAACGTCAAGTTGCTGTAGATCTTGTTCAAAGAGGTGATATCTTAAAAATTGTTCCTGGTTCGAAAGTACCAGTTGATGGAAGAGTTGTTTATGGTAATTCTATGTGTGATGAGTCTCTCATTACTGGTGAATCAATGCCAGTAGAAAAAAAGAATGGTAATTTGAGTAAAATACAACAAATAATGATTTATTATTAGTTACTAATAAATAAGTAAATAATACATACTTTTCTAGATTCTCTCGTAATCGGAGGATCTATTAATCTGAATGGAATGTTACTTGTCAGAGCTGTACAAGTAGGTGATGATACTACATTAGCTCAAATTGTAAAACTAGTTGAAGAAGCTCAAACATCTAAAGCTCCTATTCAACAACTAGCTGATAAAATTGCTGGATATTTTGTTCCTATTGTTGTTGGAGTTGCAATTTTAACTCTTATTGGATGGATTGTTGTGGGTTATTCAAACCCAGCTGCTCTTCATATCAAAGTCAGTTATCAATTGTCAATATATTATTATAAATTTTTATTATAATCATTCTAACATATAATTATTTACTATTATAGGAATATGAACTTCATCGATTTAGTCATTCTGAAATTGTTTTTCAGTATGCATTTCGTTATGCTCTTACTGTTTTGGCGATAGCATGTCCTTGTTCTCTTGGTTTAGCAACTCCTACTGCCGTCATGGTTGGTAAGTTTTCAACTGAATTAATAAATAAGGTTACATAAAATAAAAAAAAGAATTCCAATATATATATATATATACATGTTTAATAAAATAATCAAATATAATAGGTACTGGTGTTGGAGCTCTAAATGGAATTTTAATTAAAGGCGCTGAGCCATTAGAAAATGCTCATAAGGTATTTATTTATTTAATACTTTTTACTTAATAATTAGGTAACAATAATTTTATTGTTGTATTCTACTTACTTTTTTCAGGTCAAATGTATCGTGTTTGATAAAACTGGAACAATTACATATGGTGTACCAATGTTGACAAGAATTTCATTACTTGTAAATGAAAGTTTCTGCTCTCTACAAAAGTTACTTGTAATTATTGGTGCAGCAGAATCAAATAGTGAACATCCAATTGGTTCTGGTATGTTAATGTGTAAATATAGATTGGTTCGCTTTTTTAATATTGATTTTGTTTTTTTTTCTGTTTGCTATAGCTATTGTAAAATTTGTAAAAGATGCACTGAATACAGACGTTGCAGCAAAATGTGAAGACTTTCAAATTGTTCCTGGTTGTGGACTAAGGGTTACTGTTTCAAATATTGGTCCAATGTTACAAGCAGCTAAAGATTCTATCAAGTTACAAAATTGTCGTAACACTCTTAATACAACTAGGTATATATATATTTAATATAAGGTTAATAATTTATTTTTTTTATACAATTACTTAAATATTTTTTGTTGTTTGTAATACACAGCAGTGCTGGTCCTTTTATGATTGATCAAGTATTTGTCGATGTTTCTAAACAGAGTCTTCTACCTCCTGAGAGTGGAGAACTTGTTGATATTGGTGGTGATGATGAAAAGTTTCAAGTTTTATTAGGTAATAGAGAATGGATGAGAAGGAATGCGGTTGTTGTACCAGATGATGTTGATCATACAATGATGGAATTGGAAGAGCAAGGCCAAACTGTTGTTCTTTGTTCAATAAATGGTATGAATTTGATTTTTTTTCATCAATATTTTTTTTGTAAAGATAAAGAACTTTATAACATTTTCAATACATAGGTGTTCTATCTGGACTTTTATCAGTAGCAGATAGTGTGAAACCTGAAGCACATCTTGCTGTTTATACACTTAAGAAAAGAGGTCTGAATGTTATCCTTTTAACAGGAGATAATAAAAAAACAGCAAAAGCTATTGGTAAATATATATTTAATAATGTAGTAGAAGATACTTGCAAGATTTTTATATAAATTTGATAATATATTTTTTTAACATAAATAGCTCGTCAAGTAGGTATCACCAAAGTTTTTGCTGAAGTTTTGCCATCTCATAAAGTGGAAAAAATTAGAAGATTACAAAATCAGGGATTTAGAGTAGCAATGATTGGTGATGGTGTCAATGATTCACCAGCACTTGCCCAATCTGATGTAGGTATTGCCATTGCATCTGGAACTGATGTCGCTGTTGAAGCTGCTGATGTTGTTTTAATTAGGGTATGTATATTTTAATTTTATTACTTGTAATAGTAAATAAACAATAACTAATGAGAGTTAAGATATTCAATTTTTTTTCTTTTTTCTGTACATAGAATGATTTATTGGATGTCATTGCATGCTTGGATTTGAGTCGAACTACTGTTAGAAGAATTAGACTGAACTTTTTATTTGCAAGCGTTTACAATTTAGTTGGAATACCATTGGCAGCTGGTGTATTTAGTTATTGGGGATTTGCATTACAGGTAAAATTATTCTTGACATTATTTATATCTCAGAAGAATGGTAAACTTAATTTGACTAATAGCCATGGATGGGATCTGCCGCAATGGCCATGAGCTCTGTTTCAGTAGTATGCTCTTCATTGCTACTAAAATTGTATCGTAAACCAACTCAACATAGTCTTAGTACAATGGAGTACATGAAATATGTAGAATCAAATAGAGATCTTGATGACATTTCTATTCATAGAGGTGTTGATGATATTGCTTCTCCTGATCCATCAAGATTTTCTAAAGCAAGTAGTACATTGAGCAGGTATAATAAAAATAAATAAATAATTAATTAATTTTTTCGCTCTTTACTTTTCAATGTGAACAACTTAATTTTTTTAAATAGAATTGTTGGTGATGTGTTTGGACGTAATCCTCGGCAAGAAAAAAAAGACACATTACTAGGATCAGATTATGATAATATGGAAATCGAATTTGTTCCAATGAATAAGCCAAGCAAAGACTATAATACGGATGTGTTTTAACGAATTTAAAAAGAAATATATAAATATAAAAAGAAAATTTATACCTTAAGAAACGAAAATTATATTAACGATGATTATATACATATATATATATTTACAGAATTAGTACTATTATTTCATATCTTTCTACACTACTACTAGTTAGTAATTAGTTTGATAATGGTAGTGAGAAAAACCCTCAATCGATTGTTTGAATTTGAACGAATCAGAATCGAAATCGAAAGTACTTTGAGTAAAATATATTTTTCGTAAGTCATACAACTAATTTGTAAGTAAGTGTTACGTACTATATATATATTATACAAACCAATGCATTATGTGTGCAAAAGATATATAAAAATGTTGTGATATATATATGCCTTTAGTGCTTCCCATATTTACAATCAATCAACGTTGCCATTTTTATGGAATAATATTTAAGTAGATAAGAAAGATTGAATTACTGTTTGTTTGTTGAGAGGCCAGATAGTTGAAACATAGTTCCTATATAATTTCTTTTTTTTTAAATTCTTTTAAAAGCTTGCTTATCTATACTGTATGTACTATAACAATATAAAGCACTCGTATGATTTTTTTTTGAATTTTAAATTGCTACTGTTACTATCCATTTATGTTTAAAATGTAACTAATTCTAGTCTTGTAAGTAACTTGTTGAGTTGTATTATTAACTTCTATCTTTTACCGATCCTGTGAAACTGTGATTATGTTTATATTATGTTTGGTAGTAAAACTAGATTATACAAAACAAAATGAATTGTGGACCATGAAATAAAGAAAACATTGCTGGTATATAATTTTATTCTCTGTAAATAGATTTATTCCATAATCTGTAAGTATTATATTCTGTAGTATTATTAAAGTACAAATGTGCTTTACTTAAATGAATTTTAAATCCATTTTCAAGCACGGCTAGAACCTTTAGTTTTGAAATCTTCTAAGTATTTTTGAAAATTTTTTAATGACGTACGAACGTGAGCATATTTAACTCTCTGTAATAAATAATATAACGCAACAATTTAATAATCCATCAATCAATCAATCAATATAATATGGATCATCAGTATAATAATTTTCTTACATTACTACATTCAGTTGCCTTGTCTATTAGTTCATCAATCTGTTCATTGCTTGCCGATGTGAGATCAATATATTTGAGAATTGTGTGACAAGATGGTAAATACTCCACACCAGAAAGTTTATCCAAGGCTTGATGAGCCAGACTCACATGTATATCCTTAAGAAACAAAAAAGATTACAACTTAGTAAGTAAAATAATCTTAAATGTTATACTTTACTTTAAAATCTGATAGTATACTACTCACCACATTATTTGGGAATTTAGCAAGTTTGCTTCTCTCAAGCTTGTGCATGACAAAATAGATTAATGCATCCATTGAAGCATCTTGGAGTGAATCTGATTTTGCATTGTAGATTTTGTTCAAACTGGATTAGAAAAAGAACAAAAAAAAATATTTCATTGGTTAAATAAATTATTATAAAATAAATAAATAGTTGTTAAAAATTGATTAAGACGAACCAGGGAATAAGACAATTTGCAACTAGACTGGCATTAGAACCACTTTGATCAACAAAAAGTGTTATCCATTCACGAATGTCCTTGTAAATATTGCTTCTTGCTATAATATTAATAAAACAACATCTTATTTAATATAAGGTAACCTTCATCAAATTCATTTATGATTGAAATTCAAAATTTTTCTTTTACCAAGGACTGGATTAACCCATAGAAGTAGTAATGTAGATACAATTTTTGGTGAGGAAATTTTTTTGGCATACAACAATTTCATAATACCTCTTACAGTAGTAAACAAAACTGAATTATCCTGAAATTTATAATAAAGTTAGCAAGTAGTTATATATAAATTATATGATACAAATTTTTTTTTTAAAAAAAATAACTGTTTTTCTTACATCAGTAGTAAAATAACTCATCAAAAGTTGCTGAATATAAGGAGTTAGTTTTTCTTCATTATTTTGAATTTCAATGCCAGTTTTTCCTTTAGCTTGTTCAAATGCTGCTCGAACCTGTGGTACGTCTACAACAAAATACATTAATAAAAAGAATAACAACATTCATTCTGAAATTCTCATACTATTTTATAAAATGTATGTAAATAAATAAATTTTCTATTACCCTCAAATGCTTCAAAACCATATTTTATAATAAGGTCATACATGCATTGCAATCCAGTAGCTTTGAGATCATCGTGATCAAGCATAACAGCTCTTATAGCTACGTCAAAAGCCATTTTCGCCTTTTCCTCAAAATTTTTAACTCCAGCATTGCATAGTAATCTCAGGGCTGAAATTCGTAATTCAGGTACCACACTCTAAAAAAATATTAAACACAAAAGAAAAAGCAAGAAAAAAGAAAACAAAGTAGAATTTATAATAAGAATCAATTCTTACAGCCAAACTAGTTATGACATATTTCTGTATCATGTCTTCCACTACATAAGAATCACGCTTTGAATCTGCATAAAAAATTGTCCAATATTGCCAGAAAAACTCAAGACAAATATGAATACTTCGTGGAGTATAGCTATCCAATATATTAATTGGTTGAGATTCTGAATCCAGAGATTCTGTCTCAATAATCTTTTTATTCTCTGTGTCTTGGTCTAACTTTGTACGAAGTTCTGCTATCTTTGATACTAAATCCTTTATACGGTCTTGAAGACTTTTAATCAGAATCATATTATTGACTTTTATAGCTTCATCAACTTCCTTTTCCAGAATGAATTTTTTATGTGTCAAATGTCCCATCTAAGAATCAATAAAAAAATTTAAAATGTAAAAAAATAAATAACCAACAATATTTTAAACCTTCTCTTCTAACTTACTTCCATTTTAATCATAGAAATATCTCCAGCTTCAAGAACAGAATTAGTTTTCAGTCCCTTACTAGTTTCATATACAAGACCACCTTGTACTCCCATGAAAAATTCTCTTTCATTTGTTGCAATACTCTCATCAGCATTCAATTTAAAGTACATGGTTGTCAAAGGTTTGCAATGTTCTTCAGCTAAACTTTTAGAACGTACGAATTCTTGCCAGAAATCATTAAGCATGCGTCTATATATATATATGAGTAATATATTAAAATTATTAGTATTATTACATGGATTATTTATAATTATTTCCATCAGAGTCATCAATCAGTCATACCTTTCACCTTCTTCATATGGAAGCATTTCCAAGATTTTAAGCATGTAATATAGTATTTTTTCCAAAAACAGTTGTCTCTCATTTTCAACTTCATTACCATCATCACTATTAGGTTCATTATTTTTATAAAACCTAAATTTTCAATAATAAAAAAAAATAATTATAATTAAATTATGTAACATCAAATTTTCTTGTCTTTATAGCTTACAATCTAATGTAATTGATCATTTTTGAAACTTCTGGCTTAAGTTTAGTTGAACAATATGGTACATCCTGAAATTTCTTGAATAACCACCACCACAGAAAAGCTTTTGGTATAGTAATCTCAGATACAGGAA
Organism: Oncopodura yosiiana; assembly: GCA_009869805.1. Classification (NCBI taxonomy): domain Eukaryota; kingdom Metazoa; phylum Arthropoda; class Collembola; order Entomobryomorpha; family Oncopoduridae; genus Oncopodura; species Oncopodura yosiiana. The sequence continues at coordinate 39,673 of VCNE01015057.1, read as the reverse complement.
TAAATTTATCAACCAAGAATGATTTATCAATTTCATCATAGACACTTGTGTTGGCGTCACTAATTGAAAAAAAAATATCAACAAATTGTTAATTTAAATTAAATGGAGAGAGAAAATGGCATATAGTAATTTTGTAAGAATATACATAAACAAAGAGTTGAGAGCCATTCTACAAATTATTGGAGAATCAATTACATCAAGGCCTTTGTCTAAAAATTCAAGAATGCTTCCTTTATAATGAGACAACCAAGTTTTAAGAAGCTTTTTTCCTGCTTCACGAACTAATTCTATAATAAATATTCAACAAAACATATTTTATTATTATATTTTTCAAATGATCTGAATAATATAAATTATATGTAACTTTTAACTTACTAGACTTGTCACGACAAAATCGAAATATAATCATTTCTCGTTGAAGAACTGAAAATGTTTTTGCAGGTAAATTGCACATCTTTAAAATAATATTGGTTCTAACAGCTTCGTGTACATCTTCTAATTGTTCAATGATAGTCAATAAATTTTCATGAGTAATATTGATGGAGTTTGCTGCAGAAGCTCTGGATTGATAGTTTGTATCATATTGCAAGTTAAACAACAACACTTCATGAACCTTCTTGTTATTTGTACATGCAAATCTCTGAAGATAATTTAGAGACATGCTACGAATTATTGCTGACTTGTCTTGAGTTCGTATGAGAAGAACATCTCGTAGATCTTCAACTATTGCAGGATTTAGCACAAATTTTCTCTTATCCAGTTCAGTTAAACACTTTCCTAGAGTTTCCATTATTTTCACACGAACATGAGTGAGATCAGCCTCCATGTACTTCAAACAGTGTCGTAGAATTAAGTAGCTCAAAGGTGGTTCTTGTGTTTGTTCATCTTCTTCAATACCAAGCACATTGATTAAATGATGAAAAAATCCAATTATTTTCTCAGCATATGGATTTTTTTCTTTTTTCTGAAAAGGAGCTGTCATGGCGCGCCATAATGTTGATGAAAAGATTTTTTTGTCAGTGGTACTCCACAATATTTTCAGATTATTTGTTAGCTGTTCCATTGAAGCATCTTCTTCTTGAGATTGGTTCAAAACTTCAGCAACTTTATCAAGAATTTGTTTTACAGTAAGAGACACATTTTCAACAGTTTCTTCATCATCCAGTTTTAATCTCTTGTCACTTTGTTGTTGAGATTCATCAAAATCACCTGTAGTAGTAACTTCCGCCATTGATGAATGTGATGGTCCCGACTCCATATTACTCTGTTGTAGTTCAGAAGGAGATTCGGCTTCAGCTTCAGAAGTTTTTGTTGTTGTTATTCGACGTTTAACTTTCGGCATGATAAATATGAAATAAGTTATTTCTTCAAATATGAAATAACTTTATTTAAAATAGGAGATACTTAAACAAATTAGTTTGATAGTTGACTCAACCACTCAACACTCAACATGGAACAAGAATTGAGAGAAAAATCAACAGTCACTCACTCATTTGCCGCCTAACAAATACCGCCGAGTTGTAGATTGGTTCATCTTAGTACTTGCGCGCTAAATCAGTTGCTGTAGATGACTCTGTAATTTAGCAAAATAAAAGAAGACTAGACTTTTTTGTAAGTAAGTAAATGTTGATAATACTGACTGTCATTATAAATCAATGAACTGGACTGGAGAGAACTGACTGACTTAAAGAAAGAAAGAGAGCACATCATCTCATAACACGAGGGTAGTGTCTCTTCAAAGTTATTTATTTTAAACACGAGTGCTGTTTAAATTAATAAACTCTTTCTCTCTCTCTCTCTCTCCCTGTTTATTGTTTATTGATGTGACTGATTGCTCTACAAGGTCGTTAATTTTTTAAAAGCTCTTCTTTTATGTCAGCAAGCAGTAGTATCGCATAAGTAACTACTTACTCTAATCATCACTCTACTTGATAAAGTTATTATTTCATAATTATTATATTAAAAGACTCTAATCATTAGAGTTACATGCTTTTTTTCAAAATGGAATTTATTATCATGAATGAAAAAACAAGTTTCTTGTGCTGGAGTTTTCACATTATTAAAAGTTAATTGACATAGAGATAATAGTGGTATTAAGTAAAGTACAAGAGAAAAAAAATGGCACACTCATTAATTCAAGGCAAGAGATTTTTTTGTCGTGAATGGGTATTTTCCAAGTTGTGGCATTGTTTGGAAAGTTCACAACAAAGATTTGATAATAGTAGTGATCATGCAAATCATGGAAATAATGGAATACTCATCATTGGAATGCCAGGAGCTGGCAAGACTGCTTTATGCTCTGAACTTGTATGTCCAACAATTTCTCGTGGAAAACAACGGGCTTTGAAAAAAAGACTCTTGGCTCATCATTTTTGCCAATCTCATGACTCAAATACTCTCTCTTTGACCGAATTTATAACTCATTTGGTGGAACAATTATCAAATAATCCACTTATTCCTGAATTTCTTGAAAAGACTTCTGAAGAAGAATTACGTCAAGCTCTTGAAGATTCATATAAAGATCCAGACTCAACATTTAAAAAAGTTGTACTCTTTCCATTATTGGAAATCAGACCTAGACATTGTTGTTTTTTACTAATTGATTCTATTGATGAGTCGTATACAACTTTACCAGCACATAAGCAATCAAGTAGTAGTGGTGGTGGTGGTGGAATACAACGTAGTAAAACTATTGGAGATTTATTAGGGAATCATGCACATTTATTACCACCTTGGTAAGATTTTGTTTATAATAAGTAAAGCAATGACATGAGTTTATTACTTAAATAACAACAAAAAAAATTTGTTTACATAAATACTTTTTAGGCTTACTCTTGTTTGTACTGCTAGAAGACAAAGTAAATTTGTTGCAAAAATGTTTAGTGGATTTCGTAAAATTAGTTTGGATGACTTGAGAAAGACTCAGGTACGCATTCATAACACAATATATTAATATTCTATAAAAACTTAAATATATGTTCATTTAAATATATATATATATAGGTGGTTCGTGATGTTCAACAATATATCCTATCAAGACTAGATCAAGATTATTGTTTACGACAACATATTAGTAGAGAGACTGCAGAAATGTTAAATCAACTTCATATAAAAAGTAATGGATGTTTTTTATATTTAGAAAAAGTTTTAGATGGGATATCTGAAAATTTTATTGTACTACGTGAAATTCGGTAAGATTTTTTTTTATATATTTTTTCAGAATAATTACAAAATTTGTTAACTTTAAAAATTTTTTTGTGTCAATTTCCAGTGAAATTCCTGGTACACTCTATGGATTGTATTTATGGTTATGCCAAAGACTATTTACCAAAAAACAATTTAGTAAAGTTCAATCAATTTTAAGTGTACTGTTAGCATCAAGAAAACCATTAACTGAAGAAGAACTTTTTTATTGTCTTCGTCTTAGACATTTATCTATGACACCTGAAGAATTTTCAAAAAGAATGCATGTTCTACGTAGAGTATTAATTAAATCACAAGAAGGCTATCAAATTTTATTTCATCATAGTTTTGCTGAGTGGCTTCTGGATGTAAAATATTGTACACAAAAATATCTATGTCAAGCTTCTGAAGGGCATGCAATGTTAACATTAGCTCTAACATCACAAGAACCTATTGCCAGTGAATTTGAAATAGTAGAACTTGCTCATCATATACTTCGAATGCCTAAATTAACTCCAGATCAAAATTTTCATGCAATTTTTCTTTTATTATCTGGTGCAAAAACTTCAAATGTTGTATTTCCTATGCAAGGTGGATTAGATGCAAAAGTTGTGAAATTGTTAGAAGCAAGTGGTTCTAAACATCAATTAACAGATTCTCCTTCTACTACTACTACAGCTACTACTACAAAAGTAACTGGTGCATCATTATTAACAGATGGACAACTAGAACAGCAACAACATGACCATCAACAACAAGAAGATAGTAATAATAGTGGTACTTCAACTGCTGCATGTTTTTATGAGGGTGGAGGTGAGCTTAAAATTAGAAAATACTAATAATTATTTATTTTATAAATGATAAATATTTTTTATTGATAATCAGGTGAAGCACCTTGTGAATCTGAAGATACTCAAGCTGTCTCATTCGATAGTGAAGAAATTGTTAAAAATTCTTTATCATTTCTTGGTGATATAAATCAAATAGTCAATCATCCAACTCCATTACATAATGCTGTCAATGAAGGAAATTTAGATTTAGTCAAACTTCTTATATCTCATAATGTTTCATTAGAAGCTACTGATCGACATGGAAGAACTGCTTTAAATGTCTCAGCAAGACAAGTAAGTATCAACGAATGAATAATGATGAAGTATAAATAAATATAGTTATTAGTGAATAATTTGTATATTATTATTATTATTATTACAGGGCTATGAGTCAATAGTTCAAATTTTATTAGAGGCTGGAGCAGATGTTGATCATGCTGATAATGATGGTTGGACTCCACTTCGATCTGCTGCTTGGGCTGGTAATTATTATTATTATAATTTTAAATATTGAATAATGTAAAGAATAATGTTATTGAATCTCATATATAGGTCATGCAGGTGTTGTAGATGCACTTTTAGCAGGAGGAGCAGAAGTAGATTTAATGGATGGTGATGGACGAACAGCATTACGAGCTTCAGCTTGGGGTGGCCATGAAGATGTAGTTGCTAGCTTATTGAAAGCTGGAGCATCACCTTCATTGGCTGACAACGAAGGCAGAACACCATTAATTGCTGGAGCTTATATGGGACATGCTGAAATTGTTGAAAAGCTACTTCGAGCTGGAGCAGATGTTAATCATGCAGATAGTGATGGAAGGTAAATTATTTTTATTTACTTATAAAAAAAATCTGCTAATAAAATATTTTATATATTTTTTAGAACCGCATTGTCAGTTGCTGCTTTATGTGTTGCTGCTAGTCAAGGCCATTTAAAAGTAGTAACATTATTGTTAGAAAATAATGCAGCTGTTGATCATCAAGACAAAGATGGAACAACGCCATTGTTAGTTGCTGCATTTGAAGGTCATAAGTAAGTATTTTTCAAAATAAATTTTATCTTTATATTGCCATAACATAACATATCTTTAAAAATTGATTTATAATTCATTTTTATTTGAAATATTTAAAAAAAATAGGGAAGTTTGTGAATTATTACTGGAGTATGAAGCTGATGTTGATGCTTCTGATAAAGCTGGAAGAACACCACTGTAAGTTATTTATTGTAGCATTTAAATAGACAGCATGATTAAGCAATAATAAATATTATTACCTTACTAGTTGGGCATCTTGTTCTATGGGACATTCAACTGTAGCTGAACTTTTATTATTTTGGGGAGCTTATGTTGATCATATTGATGGAGAAGGAAGAACTGTTTTATCAGTTTCAGCAGCACAAGGAAATGTAAATGTTGTCAAGTTATTATTAGCAAGAGGATTAGATGAAGGTCATCGTGATAATTCCGGTATGACTTTGGCGATTCATTTTTTTTAAACCAAAACTTTTTGATTATATAATTAATAAATTTTCTTTTCTCAGGATGGACACCTCTTCATTATGCAGCATTTGAGGGTCATCAAGAAGTATGTGAAGCTTTATTAGAGGGAGGTGCTCGTGTTAATGATGTCGATAATGAAGGAAAACATTCACTTCTTTTGGCTTCTCAAGAAGGACATTTTACTCTAGCTGAAGTTTTATTAAATTATGGAGCAAATATTGATCATAGATCTCATGATGGAAGAACAGCTTTGAGAGCTGCTGCTATTGATGGATACAAAGATATTGTCCAAGTAAGAAAAAATAATAATAAATATACATGCACTATATTTATGCATTCTATTACACTATAATTATTTATAGATGATGGTGAGCAGAGGAAGTGATATAAATTATACAGATGCTGATGGAAGAAGTACATTATATTTGTTAGCATTAGAAAACCGTCCTCAAATGGCTCAGTTTTTAATAAGATGTAGTGCAAATGTTGAAACAAGAGATTTAGAAGGAAGAACACCACTTCATGTTAGTGCATGGCAAGGTCATTTAGAAATGGTTGAATTATTAGTTTCAGCAGGAGCTGAAGTTAATGCAACTGATAATGAGAGAAGAACACCATTACAAAGTGCTAGTTGGCAAGGACATGCAAATATTGTTGCTTTATTATGTGAACGTGGATCTGAAATTGATCATACATGTAATCAAGGTGCAACAGCATTATGCATCGCCTCACAAGAAGGTCATGTTGAATGTGTCCGAGTATTGTTGGAATGGGGAGCAAATCCTTTACACTCAGGTATATAAAAAATATACTTAAAAAAAACACATTAAAGTTCCTATTGCTTAGTGAAAAAAATAATTAAAAAATAATTTATTTTTATCTCTTATCTTAATGCTTCTTAAATCTAATAACAACACTAATAATAAGCTTTTAATTTTCATTAACAGATACATGTGGTCGTACTCCTATTCGAGTTTCATTAAAAAGTGGTCATACATGTATTTCTAAATTACTAGAGGATGCAATTGCAAGAAATAAAACAAGTATGTAACAGATCTCAATCTCAATATATAATCAATTTAGAAAACAATTATTACTAATATATCTATATATGTAAATATTAATAATTATTCATTTATTTTAAAGTGGGCAGTAATAGTTGGAACAATGGACTTGATTCCGCAGATAGTAATAATAAACCGTCCAAACCTATTCTTTATGCTGGAATGCCTTTCTCTTCATCAAAAAAGGTTGCATCACAACAAAGTATACAATCCCCTGTTTTATCACCAGAATCTACACCAGAGCAAGAAAAGAAAAAATCTGCTATTCTTGGTAATAAAGAAACTAGTGGTGCAGTTACTACATCATCATTATATGGTCAAGAACCAGAGTTGGTGTCATCATCATCCGGTGGTGGTATTACATCTAGTCAATGTGTTAGTCGAAAACAACAACAACAACACGGACTTTCATTTACTCAACAATTACAACAATTGTCAAGAATGAAAGGACGTGGAAATCGTAGAAATGAAGCTGCAAGTCCTATTTATGCATCACCACCTCAGTCACCGTCCAGTGATAGCGTCAATGAAGAAATTAGCCCGTGTAACAATGCTTTACTATTGCAAGGAGCAAGCAGTGGTGGTGGTGGTGGTAAAATGTTTAATGGAGGTGGAGCAGGAATAGACTTTGATAGTCATAAAATATTATACTCACAAGGCTCTTATAATCCATTTGTATCTCCAGTTAAAAATGGTTCTGGCACAACTCCATTATTTGCCTTTAGGGTATGTAATAATACTAATGTTTAAAAAAATTTCTATATATGTAATATGTGTGTATTATTTGATTTTATTAATTGACAGGACTCACACATGAAAATAATATTGGGTAATTCATCTGAGAATTCTGCAAATCTTCGTGGTCTTAAAAAGAATGGTGTGCAAAATACACCAAATGGAGCAATTAGTGGTGCAACTAATGTTATACGAAGTGGTTTAAATGCTTTAAAAGTTGGGGTATTGGAAGCAGCTGCAGGTAGAAAATCGTCAAATCATGATGATTCACCTCTCGTATCTGCAGCAACAATGGCAGTTCCTAATCATCTTGTTCGACAAAAGAAACAAACACCATCAACAACTAACAATAATACTACAACAAGTAGTAGTTCAGGTCTTTGGAAAAAGGTATAATAAGTAATTTTTTATGGCATGTAATTAATTATTTTCTTTAATTAATAGGAAACACCCTTGTAACGGAAGAAGAAGAACTTGGATTTTTGTTAATTTTTGACATATTATTATTATATTACTAATTACTGAAAGAAGGAAAGGAACAATGTTAACCAACCTAGTAACAGTTGGAGGTTTGTTAAAATAGTACTAGCTATAATTCAATTAGTATGTTACATGACTCCAGTAAGAGAAAATAACGTTTTTTATAATAATATATAGTATCTATCAATAAGATATTATTTCGTTGATTACTCGACGGTAGCCCATATGTAAATGTAGTCACACCGCAGAAGGATTAAAGTGGCTAATTAATGAAGTATCAGCGTAGTAGTAGCAAAATTAATACCACTTCCAAATGGAATTTTTAGAGAGAATATTGTCATACTAGTTACAAAAATATTCTCTGTTCAAATTGAATTTGGAAATAATATTTTACTGCTGTATGTATGTACGAACCCTGCGTCTTTTTAGATTTTTGCTATATATATATATTAACTGACATATGTGTGCCAACTAGTTGTCAAGCTTGATGTAAGTGAAACTCTAGCTAAAATATTTTTCCTAAAAACGCATATATAAAATAATATGTGTTTTAAGTAAGAAATGAAACGCGAAGTAATTTTGATTATGATAATTATCGTATATATATAAGTATATAATATATACTATATATACAGAAGTTGATACTCATCAACTTTTTTGTCTCTTATGTTCCCTTCACATCATTTTACCATTTGTTGTTGTTAAGTGTTGTTTATATATATGCCTTATTTATATCCTATTTATTGTTATATAATATGTAAATAGTTTATTTTATTTACGTAATCCGGTTGAAGTCGGTATATACTATGTAATTTATTGCAAAATACTCTTTACTTGTCACAGTTGTGAAACACTATATTTCAAGTCATTTAGAGAAAAGTACAATTTTTTTAACTGTTACTTTTTCTCATGAATATTATAGTCAAAAAATTCTTAATTATGGTTAGTTATATGCTCAAGAAAATATTCAGGACCATATATATATATTGCTTTATATTTCAATCTATTTCGCACTGGTGTAATAATTAAAAGCTATTATAGTCACAAAATTCAAACCATTAAAATAAATCAAAGTAAGAAGAATGCATTTATAGCTGTTAGTAGCAGTAATAATAATAAAAGTATTATATGGTAGATCATGAAAAACAATTGATGAATCTCTTAGTACCCAGTGTAAAATTTTGAAAAATAATGAAGAAGCATCAATAATAATATACGATGACGCAATTTGAATACTGTAATTATAATAATAATAATATTGTATTAGTTAGTATAATCATAACTTATAGTAATAAGCAAGTCATTTTTATTCCTATATGCATTTATTAATAACTATTTCAACATTTTCACGAAATAAATGCTTAACAGTGATCAGCAACAAATAAGTCGAAAATTTCGACTATCAAGTAATACATGTACTTATTCTGAATGAAATAACAAAAAATTCATTCTTTCATGATACACAATATTTAGGTAACGCAACATAACATTCTTTTTATTTTATTTTAAATGAAGTTATTTTCATGATGCAAAACGAAATATATCCTGTCACCTTACAATTTAAAATGCATAAGTATATTAATTAATAATAATAATAATATAATAATAAGCGCATCAAATGAGAGGAAAGAATTCACAATCAATGTGTACATCAATATAATATGTCACTGAGTATAAAAGACAGTATGTAATTATACTTCAAGGCAATTTTAGTACATACTACTATTTTTTAAAAAAAAACTTTTTATATATAATTCCATTCCATCAAGTAGTTGCCCTACGTACTAGTAAATAAGTAATGATCTGATAACCAGAGTATAATTATTATTGGAAACAATACGTACATAATATATATACTTTTCTCTCTGAATATTTTCCATAATATTTAATTTTTTTTTACATTGTTATTATTATTATGTTTTCATTGTTGTTATCTATTTCGCATGAAAGCAGACAAATAAAACAAAACAAGAATTAATTGTCACTAACTTCTCTCAAATATGCCCTCAATAATTTCTTTATGTATTACAGTTTTTTTAAGTTACTATATAAGTTTGAGTGATCACATTTTTAATGATCATAGTTTTTTTTTCGTTTTAAATTAAGTCATTCTATAAAAATTTGTAATATAATGAAAAGTTAAAGTATACGTGGTATTATAGTATCTTAAGAGGAACGAGAGGCAAGTCGATAAAAGTAGAGAACATTCATGAATAGAAAAACAAGTAATCTAGGGTAGAACTATAATATATAGTAGATTTAATTAATTTTACTAAATCTTTTTGACTTTTAACGACGATTTCGAGAACGAGATCTTGACCTGCTTCTGCTCCTTGAACGTGAAGTACTACGATCTCGATGCCTAGATCTAAAGCAAAATAAAATAATATATATAATAGCATTTTGATAGAATTTGCTATATCATATATTATATTTGATTATATAATAAATACAAACCTTGGTGAGTGTTTTCTATTTCTCTCTTTGTTGTTGTCATCTTTTTTAGACGATTCAGTCTTCTTATCCTCAGGCTCTTCATCTCCCCAACCACTTTATATTACATTATATTACATATTTAATATATTATCTCAAACTTTTCAAGTACATATATGAAAAACAAATATACCTTAAATCATATTTCGACAGATCACCATCATCATCGTCATCATCATCATCATCATCTTCTTCTTCTTCTTCTTCCTCCTTGAATAAATATGCAACAATATATGTGTTATTCATAAGATCTTTCTCCTACTTTCTAAATAAGATGACATTAATTATATAACCTACTTCATTTTCATTACGAGTTGGTGGTGTTCTTGTTGGAGATTTTTCAGATCTTTTGCTACTGCTGCTTCCGCTACCAGTTCCTTCTTCATTTTCAGATTTACCTCTAAACTTTTTCTTCTTTCTACCAAACTATAGGGAAAAAGATGAAAACGATCAATTATTTAAACAGGATTATATTAATAGTCAAAATATATTGTATGTATAAATTAATTAATTGACATACATAGACTTAAATTACCTCATCGTATTCGTCGTCGGACTCTTCCCTTTCTATATACTCAACCACACCCCTGTCATTATATCCTAAAGAATGAGAAAAAACAAGAAATTGGTTGATTTTGCAACAATTTCTTAAGTTATTTGCTAAAAAAAACTCGTACCACCACCATATCCAGTACGTTCTTCTACTTCGCCAAATTTTGGTGCATTACACATATTACATTGTTGACGTCTAGCCCAATTCACATTACCACATCTAAAAGAAAAAGAAAACTTAATATGTATTTTTAAAATCATTTCTAACTTTTGACTTACTTGGTACATTGCCAATCATCAGCACTAAAAAGTCCTCGACTTTTTTCTGCTGCTGCTTTACCAATCTCAACACCAATTTGTTTTTTCTTAGCTGCAGCATCTAATTTCTCTTTTCCACATCTGTTACAAGCAGTTCTTCGGGCAAAGTTGAGATTTGCACATCTAAATATTCATAAATAATACATATATTGCAAGATTTTTTTTAATTGCATATGTTATTAAATATTATTGTTGTTGTATGTCATAATAACAATAAGTTGTTGTATTAAAAATTACTCTGCATCTGCACATATCCAATCACCTTCACCACCTTTGTATTTAGACGAGGACATTTGTCCCTGATGAAATTTGGCAATGTATCTTCCTAAAATAATAATAATAAGCAAGTTTCATAATTTGTTAAATTGCTAAAAAAGTAAAGTTACTACTACCCTATAAGAGCTATGAATAAATAACGACACTGCTGCAGTTTGATGCAGAGTTGTTCTTTCTTCTAACTGGTAAGAAAGAATACTCAATAAAATGCCGGATATTTCTATGATGTTCAGACAGTGTCAGTTCCATAAAATTCCAAAGTAATATCAACTTACTTTATCTCACTGTAGTGCTTTATTAATCTCTGAAATATGAAATATCTAAATACTTTACAACAAAATCATTGCTCTCTCTCTATAGAAGTTCAATCCAATTGTCGAATAATGGCTACATGATACTCTAGCGCAAGGTTTAGAGGTCCGGTTTTTGATTTCCAATAATGTCGATTGTCAATGGTTTTTTTTACTAAACTTGAACTTCTTTTCTGTAAATTGTGAAGTTGGGCATATAAAAATAATTCATAACTTAATTTTAAAAAAATATGGAAAAGGAAATTATTCTTTTGAGTAAATAATAATGCACGATAATTCAGAAAAAATGAAATCATATTGATTTGATTCATTACTGTTTAATAATTTATCCCAATTTTAAAAATTACATGAACCTTGTTTTATGTAATTATATTTCTTCATCTAGCCTTTTTATATTTTTAGAAACGACGTGAATAATTATTGTATTAGTACATTTTCCTTGACAAATGTTTGAAAGTGCATGAGATTATATTACATTATGTTTCCATAATTTACAGAAATTAGTTATCATTTACTAATACTCAACAGTATTACTCTAAAAAATTAATATATACAGAAAACACAAGTTTGTTCTTTGTGTACTTTTTTAGTAAAAAAAAGTAAATAGCATTAGATTTTGTCATTTTTGTTTGTGAACAAAGAGGAAGAGATCAGATAAATAACTCTTTTTTTCATATGAGACAAGCCGGGAACACATGACGTGGCTGAGTGATATAGATAATGAGAGACAACATGTCAAAATCTAGAGTCACACTTTGCACTTGCCAAAATTAATTCATGAGTACTAAACATAAGGAACTGATCATCATAGAAATCTTTTGGTGCCAACTGCCAATATGAAGGGCTCACCTAATCAACATGATGGACACTACAAGTATATAAGTCTAGTCTTTCTTACTGTGCAAAATGCATTATTGGCCTTGTCAATGCGATATGCCAGGACTCGCTCCGGACACATGTTCTTATCATCAACCGGTAAGTACTTAATAATAATAATTTTTGATGATGATGATTTGACTTATCTATCATGTAAATTTCTTATAATAAGTGGTTGATATAAATATTTATTGATTACATTTGTTTTGTTTTACAATCGCAGCTGTACTGAATTCTGAGGTTATTAAACTCCTTACTTGTCTTTATGTTGTCTACGTTGATTTGGGTGGTGGAGTGACAACATGGGTCAATGGTTTAAGATCTACTGTTATTGACCAACCTATGGATACTCTTAAAGTCTGCATTCCATCTTTAGTATATGTTGTACAAAATAATTTGTTGTATGTTGCTGCCTCTCATTTGGATGCTGCAACATATCAAGTAAAATTAATATATATAATTCATTATTAGATCTGTAAAACTAACAATTTTTTTTGTATACACAGGTAACATATCAACTAAAAATTTTGACAACTGCTATATTCAGTGTTGTTATTCTAAGAAGAAAATTAATATTTTTTCAATGGGGTGCATTACTTATTTTAGTTGTTGGAGTTATCCTAGGTAAAATTTTACAGCTTGTTATTTTGTCTTTTTAATCTACTTTTATTTAACCATCTCTTTATAATATTTATAGTTCAGTTGGCTCAAACAGAATCTACAAGTGGTCCAATTAAAACAGAAAATGGTGAAGAAAGTAGGATTATTGGTTTTACAGCAGCAATAGCTGCATGTTGTCTTTCAGGATTTGCAGGAATATATTTTGAAAAGATTTTAAAAGGGTCCAATATATCTGTATGGATGAGAAATGTGCAATTATCTCTTTGTTCTCTTCCATTTGCATTTATTACATGTGTCGTGTATGATAGAGAAGCTGTTTTTTCTAAAGGATATTTTTATGGGTAAGCAACTTTAAATATATACACTTGTAATATTAGATAGTCGATAATGCTTTGTTAATTTTGTTTTATAGATATGACTGGTTTGTCACTTATTTGGTAGTACTACAAGCATGTGGCGGTCTGCTGGTTGCAATGGTTGTTAAATACGCTGACAATATACTCAAAGGATTTGCTACATCATTAGCTATTATTGTCTCTTGCGTTGTGTCAGTTATGTTTTTCGATTTCCATTTAACAATGCAATTTTCAGTAGGAACATTGTTAGTAATAGTATCAATATTTTTATATGGATATCAACCACCATCGGTAGTAGGGAAATCTGCAGGAGTAGTAGCAAAAGTTTAGATTTTTGTAAAAACAATCTACAACACTTCCCTATTACCACATATATTATCATTAATATTAATTAAAATATGTCTGATCTGAAATCTGAGCTACCTGTTTGATTTTTGTTGTATTTCAACAACATTTAATTTATTTCTTATTTATGATCTTATAAAATAACTAATTATTATTATTATACCTGTGCATGAGCATCAGAAAACAACGAGAATAATGTGGTGTAAATAACAACAAATAACGTTGTTGTAAAAAATCGAGAATAAATTTAAAAAAACTAGTTTGTAAATAAACAATCTAATACATTCAATCTCATTAATTTATAAATATATGTAGATATGCATAATAACAAAACATATTAAATCGTATTAATTAATATATCTACTTAAAAGACATTCTTTATTTATTCCAATACATGAGATTATTAGTAAGATAGTACATGATTATACAATATGTTTACATATAAACGAAATTAAAAGTAGTATTGTTGTAATTAATAATACAAGTTAATCTGATTTCTTCTTTTTCTTTGGGGCAGCTTTAGGTTCTACTGTAGCAGCTGCTTCTGATTTTCTCTTTCCTTTTGCATCAGTTGCTTTATTTGAAGCATTAGTTGAGGCTGGTTTCGAACTATTCTTTTGTTTCTTTTTGTCTTGCTTTTCTTTTTCTTCCAATTCTTGATTTTCTCTTTCAATCAAAGTAATAAGGGTGTTGCAACGTCGTTGTAATTCCATTGCTGTCCGAGACTTTATGAACCAATCAAAACGAAATTGTGGGGCTGATCTGTACGGATAGAATTTAATTAAAACCAATAATGATATACATTGTATAGTACATTAGAAAAGTGATAACACATAGAAAAAACTTTACCTCACAGTTATACGTAAATCATCATAAACATTTTCTTTATCAAAACCAAGTTTATGCAGCATGCAAACTAAACACAAAAGAAGACAAACATGTATTATTTTTTTAACTTGGTTTTGTATTTCAGTAAAAACTAATATATACCAAGAAAACGATCTTCTTCTTCTGTATAATTTTTTCCTTTGTTTGTTCCATATGCTATTCTTAATTGATGGAATGGAGCTCGATACCTTGTCATCTTTGCATCAAGTGCTTTCTTAATACTAACTCGTCGTTGAATTTTGGCTTCACCTCTTTCAATTTGAGCCATGATTCTATCAATATCTTGTAATTCATGACATCTCTCCCAAAATACAGCACTATACTCAATAACTTCTTCTGGTGCTTTTCCTTCAACTTCTTTAGCTATATTTTCAATATCATCTCGCCCATATTTTTCATTGGCTTTTACAAATTGGTTGAAATCCCTTTTTGTCCAAGTAGTGAATCCCTATTATACAAAGTATTTTCATTGTTAGTGAAGTATTTGTCAGATTCACAAACCTTGACAACAAAAACATATATATTACACTTACTACCTTGTTGAGGAGTATATCTCTTTCAGATTGCTCATCCTCTGTTACATTTGAGAATCATTAGTTAACATTTTAATTCTTTATTATTATATGATTATACTATACATCCTTAGAATTTAGAAAGCCATTAATAATGTTTTTAATAGTCATGCGAAAATAAATACCTGTGAGTGGTTTTGCATCATCAATTTTTTTCTGCTCTTCTCTTTGTACTTTAGCTGCATCAGCTCCAAGTTCAGGGTTACGTGGTACCTTGAAATTTTAATTTCACAAAAAAAGTATTATATATACAGAGGCCTCATTGTATTATACCTATGTCATGAGGGATAAACAATGGTTTCTATATACCTTATATCCTAAAGTTTTACGATAATAATAAATTTCTTGATCCAATAATTCAAAAAGTCTAGGTGGAAAGAACTGAAAGTCTTGAACAATTGGAAGTTTTGGTGGTCTTGGAGCCTAGAAATAATTAAATATTTTTTTCTTTAGTCATTCATTCGTTTTACTCAAATGATATTATATTACTTTTGGAGCTTTAGGTTCAGACACTCGAAGTGCTTCTCTAAAGTATGCATCAACAGCATAATTAGCTTTTCTTTCTCTTTTGGGTGGTTCAATCCAATGCCCTATAAAATGTTTCTGCTTTTCTCTAAATATTAAAGAAAAACAAAAAAAATAAATATATATATATATATATATATATATATATATATTATTGTAATTACGTTGATTTAAATGTGAAATATATAACATCGTTCTAAAAGTGTTTTTAGATTTACCTGTAATCTTCACCTTCAAATTTGTATACAGATTCTGTAGGAGCATCTAATGTAAAATTTCGTAAAGATGATTCACCAAGTCCTGATAACCGTTGATTTAATTCTTCTGTTTTTGTTTCACTTTTAGCTAAAATGGTGTCAACATCATCATCTGTGATTTCAGAGTCTTTAGATGCAAACACATGATCAGCTCCAAATCGAATCATATTTAACATTTCATCTTTTCCTAATTGATTTGTTCTTTGATCAACAAGTCGTCCTATAAATAAAAAAAAATTAGATTAAATTGATACTATAAGTTTTTATTCCTCATCATTTTCTACATACCTTGTTGAATTACTAGCTTGTCAAGCCTCAATTTAACCTCTGCTCTCTCTACAATTTTCTCTTCAACTGTATTTTCTGTTATAAAACGAAATACACGTACTTGCTTTTCTTGACCAATACGATGTGCACGATCCTATAGTAAAATATTGATAATAAATTAAAAACAAACGAGACAAAACTTTTGTACAAAAAAATGTATAAAACTTACCATAGCTTGCAAATCCATCCTAAATAATAACAAAAAGAAATATATAAATACGTTTTATCTTTTACTTACAAAAATGAAAAAAAAATACTTACTGAGGATTCCAATCAGAATCAAATAAAATAACTACATCAGCAGTGGCTAGATTAATACCTAAAAATATAGGAAAAATAATCATGTTTACCATTAGATTGCTATTAAAAGTGAACAAGTGATACATAAATATATAAAAACGAAACATTTACTAACCTAAACCTCCTGCACGTGTAGAGAGCATAAAAAGAAACTTTTTACTTCCA
Organism: Oncopodura yosiiana; assembly: GCA_009869805.1. Taxonomy (NCBI): domain Eukaryota; kingdom Metazoa; phylum Arthropoda; class Collembola; order Entomobryomorpha; family Oncopoduridae; genus Oncopodura; species Oncopodura yosiiana. Next base: position 22,700 of record VCNE01015057.1, on the reverse strand, counting down.
GGCTCATTAAATTCATTAATTTGTGTTTGTCGATCTTCATGTGGTGTTTGACCATCTAATCTGCAATACTGTCAAAAGAACAACATAATTATAATGTGTACAATATTATTGTATGTAACTATATATAAACTTACATTATATCCTCTCCACAAACAGTAATCTTCAAGAATATCTAACATTCTAGTCATTTGACTAAAAATTAAGACTCTCGATCCTTGGTCTTGTAATTTTGGTAAAAATTTATCAAGCAACACAAGTTTTCCACAATTATAAACAAGATGAGTATCAGTGGTATATGGTGGTCCTGTTGTTGGTTGTTTCATTTAAAAAAATAGAATTAAAGTTGATGACTTCAATAATTCAATTTATTGGTTGAAATAAAAAAAATTATTCTTACCCGGTTCAGCTCCATCAAATAAATATGGGTGATTACAACATTTTCTTAACTGCATCAAAATATTTTGTAGTCTCATTTTTTCAATTTTTCCAGCTCCATTCACAATATCAATATCCTTCATAAGAACTTTTGTATACCTATACATAATAATAAAATTATTACTTAAAAAGAAGAATTATAAAATTACAAAAACTAACCATTCTCTCTGCATTTTACTGAGACCAATATAAATCTTTAATTCTTTTTTAGGTGGTAAACGTTTCTCAACATCGGATTTCAGACGACGCAGTAAAAATGGTCTCAAAACAGCATGTAATCTCTCCACTAATGCATTGTCACCCAAACATTGATTTGTATTAAACCATGAATCAAAATCTTCTGATGAATTGAAGACATCAGGTAGTAAGAAATTTAAAAGCGCCCATAACTATAAATATCAAGAAAGAAAACATATAACATACACATAATACGTTTACAATTTTTATAATAATAATATATACCTCATGTAAATTGTTTTGTAAAGGTGTTCCTGTTAACAGAAGTCGATTTGTTGATTTAAATTCTCGAACATATTCAGATAATTTTGATTTTTCATTTTTAATACGATGAGCCTCATCAATAATCAAATATCTCCATTGAAATTTTTTGAAGACAGATTTTTCTTTTATCACCATTTCATAAGATGTAACACATACATCCCATTCACCAGGCATGAGAATATCTCTAATAAAAGTTGCCTGTTTTAAAAACAGATTATTTTTGTATTAGTCAAGAGTTTTTTTTGTGTTGATGACTTAGTTTAACAATCAAAAATTAATTTTAGAATTCTTACTCGACTTTCTTGATCTCCAATAAGGCAAACAGCCCGAAGTGACGGACACCATTTTTTAAATTCATTCATCCAATTTGCCAATGTTGACTTGGGAACTATTACAATATGAGGACCCATAATATTTCGATAATGCTTCATATAACTAAAATTTAAAAAAAAGTTTTTTTTTTGAGATTTTATTTTTAGTTTAATTTTAATTTAATTATTACCCCAATAAAGAAATTGTTTGTAAAGTTTTTCCGAGACCCACTAAAAACAAGTTTAAAAGTTAAATCACATTAAAAATAAAGAAAATATATACGAGATATACTACTTACTTTCATCAGCGAGTATGCCATTAATCCCATTTTCAAATAAAGAAATCATCCAATTCAATCCACGAACTTGATAATCACGCATTTCTCCATTTTTGATGTAAGGAGGAGATACTTCAAAACTAACAATTGATTTAACACTAGCATTTGTTTCTGCTAACAATTCTTCGTCTTCTTCTTGTTCAGTTTTTCTATGACGATGACTGTATAATTAATAAAAGAAATGAAATAAAATTACTGATTAGTATTTTTTGTTTTTAGTTTTGTTAAAACTAAAAACTTACTCTCCTGCTTCAGATATCCTTCGAGATTCTGTTCTACTTGGTTTTTCAGGTTTCACTTTTAATGGGCTTGTTGGTGATTTATCTCTTGTTCCTAAATACAGAAATAAATAGGTTTTCGTCAATTAAAAGTTTTGGCATATTTCAGTTGAAACTAAGGAGTGTAGCAGAATGATACTGACTGAGTCGTAGGTATGTGGTTTCTTTAACAAGATATAATAATACTTAAAATACACTAAGAAAGATACTTTCCATCTTTTCTTTCTAGAAGCATCTTAGCATTATTTTGCTGACTCTCTTCTACTTTGATTTCAGAATTTAAAATCTTACCTGCAGATGACATAAAATGTGAGAAGATTTCTGTTTGTTGTAGAAGAAAGTCAAAACGTCGTCCTTTATCCTTTTCCTATGTCATAATAATTATAGTTACAATTATAAATTCTGATGTTTTTATTTGTATAAAATAAATATTTAATTCTTTACCAATTTAGTTTCGAAATCCTCTCCTCTCCCTTTAGACGTGGTGTCAGATGAAGAGTTCTATTATGTATTTATTAAAAAATAAACAAGCAAACATTATAAATAAATTATTGGACACACCAAATCAAGAGTCATATATGCATTTTTTTACTAACTACAGAAATATTGAGGATTGAAAAATTCTAGTAAAATTAATTAAGTCAGAACTAAGGAAATTTCATAAGAAAAACAACAAAGACAAAACGAATAATAAATAAACTTACAGAGCTTTCTCCGGCATCAGGAACTTGAGTAGTTGGATTAGCTTCTTCTTCCATTTTTTCTTAAAGTTTAAGAAATAACTTGTCTTGATTTATAACCACACTACCAAAATGTAATAGTATAACTGACTTCTTTGACAAATGATCGATTTTAATTTTGTTTGACAGTTCACAGTTTGTATTTAAATAGCTTTACAAAAGTCTTTCACCAGCAAAACACAAAGCGTCCTGAAACCGACAGCTGCTTTCATCTATAAGGCGGGAAATGTCTCACGTCGCGTCTCGTCTGACGACTGAATGAAGAGAATGAAGAAATAGAATATGAGACTAAAGTTTAGTCACTAAACTTTAGTGCACTACTAAAAGTAAAGTAATTTGCTAAATTCAACCTAGCAACGCGCGAAAACTTTAAATTGTAAAAAAATTATTAAAAGATCACTTTAATGAAATTATATAGAAACTTCAAAATTCAGCAATTATCAGTGACTGTCTAACTACTGAGTACTAGTATTGACAAATTTTCTATCAAAATTAGCCATATCATCATGTCTGGGTACTAAAAGTTGTCATTTTTTAAATAATAATATTAATGTTGTTGTTTTGATTGTTATTGTTTACAAACAAACTATTGTTATTGTTTATGATGGCAAATATATAGGGAACTACAAATTGTTTTTGTTTATGATACACTCTGTTGTCAAAAAGAAGAAGATGATCCAAAAGAAGCAATTTTATACTTTCATCCTCCTGACATTGCAGAAGAGAGACGAATTGCTATTTGTGGCCAATTAATGGGTGTTACTCATTTCTTAAATGATACTTTCTCAGCACCAAAAATTCTTAGCTTAGAAAATGGAAAATTTGCTCTAAGAAGATTTGGAAAGCAATACATTCTAGTAAGTCGATGTTATTACCAAGTAGATAATATTTTTAAAAAGATTGAAGATTCTAATATTTAATTATTATTATTATTTAATAGGGTTTAGGTTGCAGTAGTGTTACTCCAGACTGGCTTTTAGATAAACAAGCAGACATACTTTATGAGCTTACGAGATTTTTTCATAGTGACATGCAGCAAACAAATTGTGGAAATTCTAAAGATGATAGAACTCTCTTGTCAGCAAAATTAACCCGAATGATGGATCACTATGTCCCAGTATGTAAATTATATATTTTTTTATTATGTATATGCAATTCACTTTCAATATAATGATATACTTAATTTAGGTATCTCAGCATCATGGTGATCTGTTTGCTTTGGCGTTTGACATCCTTCCAATTTTATATTTACCAAAGGTATTTTATTTTTTGATGTAATTATTTGAGTTATTTGCTCTCTCAGTCAGTTGTTGCTTGTTATGCTTATTGATTGTTGGAATAATATAGGAAATACTTTATCTGTAGAGTGCAAATAACATCTCACTTCAGGCAGCCCTAATTATCCAAACTTGTATGCAACAAGGATGTCTTGGGGGTATCTTGATGTATCAGAATAAGTAAGAACAAAAAAATTATTTTTTTTACAGTGACATTGATTGATTGATTGGTTTTATTTATGCAATGCAGGGTTGTTGGTGCTGAGCTAAATCAAAACTTGGCTAGAAAACTTGCATTTATTCAGCCTTACGAGTTACCTGTAGGTTTTTTTGCATTGTTATATTAATATTTGTAGTATCTTTATTTTATAAATTTTACAGCCTGCTACTACTGTTAAAGTAAACTTTACCTTACCATCTGGAGTACAATTATTTACTGTATACATAAGCAAAAAGGAACTTTCTCGCTTAAGACATTTAGCGTCCATTTATCAAAATCCATCATCAGATGTTGAGCAGAATAACTCTGGAGTCAATGTATGATTTCTCTTTAAAAAAAGAAAGAAAAATAATTGTAAAAATTTTTTGAGACCAAGTATTTATTATATTATGAATAGGAAAATTCATTAATGACTGACTGTATACAAGAAGAAGAATCACATAATGTTCTTCATAGATTTACTTCAGAGTTACCAACCTCATCAAGTCATTATGAACGTCCAGATAATAGTGCTAGTAAACGTCTAAACAATGATGAAAGACTTCATCACACTACAACAAGACCAAAAAATGAGACTGCGAATATAAAGGAAGGAACTAGTAATTTAAAAACAAATACCAAAAAAGAAGCTACTATCCTATTCCATAGTTTAGAAAATTTATCTACAATGAAGGTTAACTTTAACTCACTCGTTAGTATTATATGTATTTTTCTCAATATTATTTATTGATAATATCCAATACAATTTTTTTTACAGATTGACATTCCACAACAAAAACTTTGTTCAAGCTTAGCTGATCCTTACTTCCCACTTTTACGATACGATGGAAAATCTATTTCTAAACATTTGTCAGATTTGTGGTCAGGAAATACTGAGAGTGAAAGTGATGATAAATTCTCATTAGAAAATTGTTCCCATTTATATAATAAATCAATAACTAAACCTGTCAAAACCTCATCAACTAATTCAGGGCTTCCAACTTCTTTCAAAGGACCAACAAGTACGATAAATAATTAATAAACTTTTCAAACCAAATAAAAACTTTTTCACATTTTAATTATATTCCTTTTTAATTTTGTAGAGCAAAGGAGACCAATAGATTTACCTTTAACTCCTTCAATAAAATCAAATGTGAAACAGTCCAGATGGACTACTGAGCTTATGTCTCCAGCCAATGACATTAGTGGTAGTACTATAGGTTTAACAAAAACTCCAACGTGAGCAAACATAAATTATAGTTTTTTTTCTCTTGTATGTAGGTTTTTGATAAATTATATTTTTATTCATATATTGTTTTCAGAACACCTAATTTAAAATACTCGGGTGTAAAACAAACATCTAGTAAAACTCACCATAATCCTAGTCAAACATCAAATAATTCTAAGACTGACACAAGATCATACTGTAATGAAGTTAACCAAGAAGAAGAAGACGATGATGATGTTTTGGAAAATGTAACACTATACATTTACAGTTTAGGAAGTATGAGACTACTTCTTTTATTGGATAATGATTCACTGTCCAACTCCAGTCTTATTTACACTCTAGTAAGTTGCTGTAAACGATCTTTTATGAACTATTTTTACCGATTGTTAATTATTATATTATTATTTCATTATATAGTGGGAATATGGTACATCATGTATTGCAGATTTGGAAAATTCTGTATCAAATCTAGAAGAACAAAGTTTAGCTGTCACAAGTGAGAAAGGGGATCACTATTGTTATTTAAGATATGAGCCTATATGGAAAAGTCTAACTTATGGTGGAAGAAATAATTCTATGGATTTTGACTTTGTTCAACTGATTCATCAAGATTTTCATTTCTATCCAAGCATCAGTGAATTAATTTTAAGGTATTTATGCTCATGTGTATTAATTATATTTTACATTTGTATAAGAAAAGAAACGATAAGATTATCTTTCATAATAATATTTCAGAGGTGAAGATCACGTTGTTTATGGCTATCAATGTGCTGGTTCTGAAGTATTCTATCAACAAAATGCAGGGTTACAACCTGGATTACCAATGCCTTCTGATTTATTGGGTAAAATTCCATGGAAAGCTAAACGAAGACTTGAAAGAGACCATAATATTATTATATTATAATTTAACGACTTTATTTTGTTGTTTTCGAACATTGTATTATTATTAGTTTTGTTACAAACGCATGAAAAAAATTTTATAATAAAATAAAAATGATATTCCGTTTGCTATATAAAGCTGAAATTTAAATTAATTTACAATATATCAGCAACTGTAGATTTAGTGACACGAAACTTAATTTTACGACCAATTGAAGATCTATAAGCTTTCACAGTTTCTGCTTGGTACTTATTTTCTCGACGTTCAGGCTTCGTGAGACGAATTCTAAAATGTGGTTGAGCTAAAGAAACAAATACAATTATGTATTAAACTCAATGGCATATATCTCATATGTACATTATATATAAACATATCCAATAGACGTAAAATTATTATTATACCTATCCAATTTCTACCCAAAGCAGGTCTCACTTCTACATTTGATCTTTGCCAGAATGAAGCCTGATCTTTTTTATTGAAAACTGTAGTAAGATTATTCACCAATACGATACATGTTCCTTGAACATCTGCAAGTCTCTGTAATCGACATGTCAATTGTTCTAAGTAATATCTCCATGCTATATATATAATTTAAACAGAAATTATTTAAATAGTATATGATGAGTAGTCATAAGTTTCATAGTCAAATTAACTATATATAAAATAAAAGATAAGTACATTTGAAATCCCGAGTGACTTCTGGATAAATTGTCATTGGTAAAGAATCTATAATTACTAGCCGTAATTTACTTGCCATAAGTGATTGACCTATATCACTCTCATATTCAAATCTTTCCAAATATTGTAAAATATCTTCTAGATCTGATTCAAATTTAATTAGAACACGACGTGTTGCCTATATATATATATATAACAATTTAGTTTATTAAAAATTATAAAATGAATTGTATTTTTTTAAAAAAGTAACTTTTGTAATCTTACTAAATTTCTTCCAAGGCATTTTTTTCCGTATATTTTACTCAGTTTTCTGGAAGTTACATTATTTTTTGTATCAAAGTAAATGACTAGATTCTCAGGACTTTTACTAAATTCTTTAGCCATTGTTAAACATATATGACTTTTTGCAGTTCCTGGTCTCCCAAACAATTCTACAATTTCACCACGTAACAAACCTCCTTCAAGTAAATTGTCAAGTCTGTAGAGTCATAATATAAAGTATACTTCAATTTGTCAAATATTCTTGATATCTTTTTATTTAAATGAATGTTGTTCTTACTTGGTGATACCGGTCGACATCATTTTATTTTCCTTTAGACAATGCTCACGAAATGTTATCGGAAATGGTCCAAGGCAAATAAATGGTAGGCGAGCAATTTCAATTTTATCTTCTTCAGATGAAGAATCACACTCTTCTTCTTTAGCAGGGTTGTTTTGGCCAACAGTAATTTTCTAAAAGAAGATAAATTACAATACAGGATGATTAAGTATTATGTATAAGTAGTATTTACTTGTGATTCCATTGTTAGTCCAGAAGTTCAATGTATCTAATCACAAATCAAAATTATCAGAACGAATGATAAAACTCAACATCCAAGATTTTTCTCTAAAATGAATACTCATGACTTTCGAAATATGAAGATCGCGGTAGCGCTGTGTTCTATTCTCTCATTTATCCCCAAATAATTGGGAAATATTTTCATAATATATTCTTAATTAGTGACTCGCGACTCATAAATTCATAATTTATTTGAGTAAGTATTATGCTACTAGGTATTTAAACAAAATGATTTTAATGAATTATTTAATTTAACACGAACTTATTTTGTTTGCACTTCTGAATTTGACTAATCATCTACTGTGATTTGTAAATTTGTATCTTTTGTCATCATTATTTCATGATCACAAAACAATCTCTCGTCCCGATAATAGTATAACTGTCGCACTGTGACATAATCATATAATAATAATGTAGTAACAACAATGCTACTATTGAGAATCTTGAAACGCAATGAGAGGATCAATATATATTTTATTACGTGAGAAGGGGAAGAGGCAAGTTGAGACTGACTCGTTTATTGCTCTTTTCGTTGTTAGAGCTGTAGTATAGTTCCATTTACTTGCTAATATTATAAGATTGTAATTTTGCAACAATTAGTAGTTTAGTGAAGTAAACTATAAATGTTATTTGTTACATGATGTAAGTATAATAATTTAACATATTTATTGAAAGCAAGGGAAAGCTGTATAAACCTGAAGCTTGAAACATTTCTGTTTCAATATTTTGTTAGTATTGAGTCAATGCTATTGACTTGTTGGTTGCCACTTTTTGGAAACACAAATCACCTTTAATGAACAATCTAGTTAGTAGTCGTCAGTCCAATAATAGCTGATTTTTTCTAGTTCTGTTTATTGATCTTAGAAAAGCACAAACTATTATAAAAAAGTTGGGCTAGTTGCCAAAGGAAAATCGAATGAGGTGGACGTGTCACGTTTTTAATTACAAGTGAAAGAACTTTTGTTAATTGAGCTCAAGGGAAGAGTTGAAATATAGAATAGAGAGAGTGATCTCTATCTCTCTCTATCCATTAGTTATTGATTAATTACGCTTTACATGGCATCATGTGCAGGCAGAGCTTGATTGCATTTGTAATTGTAACTACATAGTAAATTTAAATTAAATAATCATTCAATTTAGTCCTTATCCTAATGTATTTAAAATAGTTAAATAGTGTATACAATAAAAATGCCTTCATTCAATTGTCATTTGTTAGTTATTAAAAATTACCAGCATATTGCGAGTTCAAAGAACAATTACACAATAATTTTTGATGTTGCATCACTATTCACGGTCATCAATAATGAATGTAGACTTTCATCATGAAATTAAGCCATCAATTTGTAAACATTATAGCGAATAATTTGTAATTGATTACAATTGGTAAGTAGCTCCAACCCTGATCTTATAACAACATATTAGAGGAGCAAAGTAAAAGAGAGAAAAAAAGATCTGACTGTGTCTTGTAGTATTGTCTCCGTTGCTACACATATAGTAGTATATAGAGAGTAGATAATGGCCAGAAATTAGGAGCAGATTAAACTTTTTTTCCTCTCACTGAATTATGTATTATAGTGCAAGGAATAGGGAAGAGAAAGAGCAATGTTGCAGAGTCTGCAGAGATATAACAAATGTAGCCAAATTGGAATAGTCTGTGCAGTTAATTATTATTGGAACAGAGTGGAGCAAAACGAGTGAAGAGGGAGGAAAAGAGGCAATTATAGTATTAATTAAAAGTGTTGAAGCACAGGAAGGAAGGAGGACGATAGTCATTTGTCTATGTACGTGTGGGAGTTTACTAGAGAGAGAGAGAGAGAGAGAGAGAATAGAAAGTTGAGTATGTGTAAGGAAACAAATGAGTGACATGGGACCTGAAACTCACAAACTTGTCTACCAATTAGTACTATGTCGAAATCTCTTGTGTTTGTGGATTTCTTTTCATTCCTTTTCTCTCAACAACAAGAGCTGCAATGCAACTACAACTTGGAAAGAGATGAAAGTTTTTATATAACAAATGGTAAAAGTTACAGAGTCAACTTGGCACATGGTAGCATATCATCATCTCAACAACTTTCTCGTACGTAAGTAGACATTAGTAAAAACACTGCATTGCTTTCACTCGCTATTATATTAAAACTCCACCCTCTCTTTTTACTTTGCGTCGTCTCTCTCCATTTCCTCGTTTTGTAGCTTGTTATCATCTCTAATGGAAATCTCTGTTTTGTTCTCTATTCTCTCAACTCTTTTGCTTTTTAGCCACATATAGCATCACGGGTGACCCTCATATTCTCATAATCATAATTAGAGTTACAACACTCACCTGGAACAAGGTCTCGTTGATAGTAAAAGACATCTAATCTAAATGCTGTATGTGTTTTGGCTGGCTTCCATATCATGAGAAATCTTGTTTTTGGTAATCATTATACAGTGTATAACTAATAAGTTAAAAGGCTTCAAAAGCTCGGCATGTGAGCTATTGACAGGGCAATTATCAAAAAATATAATAAAAGACCAATAAGAATTAAAGTTGCATTGCGTTTTTACATTGTGGGCCACAAAATTTTAATTCAGCGTCCGGTCTATCTTAAATAAATTCAAGAGTAGTTACAAGTTAATATGTAATATAGTTACTATACTCTCCAGTCCTCTAGCTGGAAAATTTGCTGCAATGAAATCACTGTATGTAACTTTTCTACTGATAGTTGTTGTACATTATATATATATATATATATATATATATATATGTAGGACGTTTCACTTTCTGGTTTTAGATTTGGTTTATATGTAAGAACCTTTTTCCTTTCTCCTCTATTTGTATTTGAGTAATTTATGAGGCAGCTACTATAGTTTCATACAAGTAGCAAAGTAAGGCATCTGTCATGTCATGTAGACTAGGATTAGTATTAGTTTACGACCATGTACATTTTGTACTATTGTACATATGTCGAAATATCTAGAAATTCTTTAGTAGTATATATATATAACAATTGTGTGTTTTAGGCATTATATAATTTGCCATAGAGAAGAGAGCTAACTTTAGAAGAAAATTTGTTTTATAGAAATTTTGTTATTCTGAGTGAGAAGAAGAAGGGGAAACGTAAGAAATGTATATAAGCTTGTCTTGTCATCATTTATTTTATCTGGAGGCAACAAGACATAAAAAAGATCCAGAGAGGAGACTTTCTCTCTTTGCCTATATTCTGATTCTTCTCTAATGTTGTGTTTTATATATATATATATATATATATGCATTGCACTAACATTCTGATGTCTTGTTGTGTTTGATGTCATGTAGTGAATGGAGTCAAAAGAAAAACGTGACAAGAAGTGTACACAAGCATCAATCACTGAGTTGCAGGAAAATTTTTTCTTTCCCGTTATTGTCTACTGTCTTGTTTGTGAATCTCTATTTTGTAGAGTAAAAAAAGTAACATGACGTGTGTTATATTGTATCATGTAATATTACATACTCTATATATACCTTCCTTGACATAAAATCTAACCGCAAAGCTCCCAAAGCTCCCACCATTTTGTCATCACTTTTTTTTATGAAACGTCTTTTAGTAGTACAGAGAGAGTTTTTTGAACATAAGAAAAAAGATTTTAGACATACATATAAAGAAGCAAACTGAGAAGATAAAGTGACAATAAAGCTAAGTGGTTACCAAGAGATTTTCTCCTCTCTTTTTCTCTATGTACTCTAGGAAGAAGATCTATATTGAGTCTTTTTGACTATTGCTTGAAGAAACGTGATGACACTAAACTCTTGTGGTCGTTGATCTTTTCTCATGAATTCAAATGTCATTTTCCATACTTATATCTCTCTCTGTTCTCTCGTCTCGTTTCCATTTCAATCACATTTCAATTCAATTTTATTTTCCCTTTTTTCTCTATTTTCTCCTCCTCCTACATTCTCTTTCGTTTTTTTCCTTAGACGAGATGCTATTGTCTCTAAAAGTATTTCAATGGTTCCAACAAATACTTTTATATGTGCATGTCGCCATTTCCATTGTCACTTACACTGTCAATTTTCAAAGCCTCAATTGCCTAATTATCATTCTATAGACAAAAAGAGAAAGAAGAGAGTTTAATGGACGACTAGACTGTTTAAGCTGAAGCAGTAGTTTCTAGTAATTTCCAATTCTAATTCAATTTGCTGTCAATTTTTCAATTCAATGGAAACATTTTGGAATTTGTTTTCTGCTCTAAGAGTCTTTTCAAAGAAAAAGTTTCTTCAGTTCCTTAATGGTGACGAGTAGTGGATGAGAGTCGAGTATGTATTGTGAGTTGAGTAGTGAGGCAAATCTAGGGCTGTGTTAAAGGTCGCAATTTCGTTTGAGTTAAAATATTGTTTTCAATCTCAGTATAGTAATGTGAGCATAGACATGTATATATATAGTACTTTAATAGGGAGATAGAGAAATGGGAGAAGCCATTTTTGATTTGATTGCAACAGTACTTGCTGAGCATTGGATATCAAGTTTGGTGGTGGTAGTGGTTGTGAATGTTGAATGGTGATGATAGTTGGATAGAGAAAAGAACTAGAGTTACATATTATGGAAGAAGATCGTATAGTCCCAATTTCTAATCTAATCTTCTCTCTTTTCTCTCTAAGCTCATGTATGTGTAGTAGTATAAAATACATATATCGTTGAAAGAGAACAACTGGGAAATTTATGAGATCTGAGCTTATACTCCTTCAGTGTAGACTTTTGGAATTTGGAGAAGAAGAAGGTTGAGACACACACACACTACTATATATATATATATGTACGCAGAGAGAAAGATTTGTGTTCAAGAGTCCTCGTTGATTCGTTGGGTTTCTTATCATATGAGAGTTTCTCCATGTATATAGTTTAACTTTCTCTCTGTGTAGAATCTCAACTACTTACTTTCTGATGTTGGGGGAGAAGAAAAAGAGAAGGGTCTACTTTAGTTGGAGCAAGATTGCGAGTCAACATTACCATTTATGTAATAACGTTAGTCAGACTATTAGCGTTGCCATTATTATTATTACCATTAAATTAAGTGAGTCGAAGGAAAAGAAGTTGGAAGGCAAGCAGAAGTATGTATAAGAAGAAGAAAAGGAATAGAAGAGAGAATGAGACTACTTAGAGAAATTAGATCACATTAGAAGCTTTTTTCACATGAATTTCATCCTTCATTTCCCATAATTGACTACTCTTCTCTTTTCTTTTGTATATGACTATAGTTTCCGAAACTTTCTTTTGAGATTTAGAAATTGACTCTTAGTACAAATGTAAGAAAAAAAACAATATAGGAACTAAAAAAAGTTTCTTATGTTGGGTCAAAAGCTATAGAGAAAATTTTTCTAATAAAGGTCATGTCAAAAAATTGTATTTTTAATTACAAGAGATGTCGACATGAAAGTATATATGTAGTTGTAGACATCTGCTCCTTCCGTTAAGTTTTGATCCTTCTTCTCTCATTTCTCGTCATCTTTAAGTTATGTATGTGTGCCTCTCTCTCTTTCTCCGCAATTGTTTTCATCGTTAAAACTTGAAGACATTGGCTATACAGCATAAAGTTTAGGACTATTAGAGAGAAAAGAGGACTGTGGATAAAAAGGAAAAGTTTACTCATAAATTTCACACGAAGGCATGACATGACACAACGCAAAGACTCTTTCACTTCTCTTTACTAACTGCTCTCTCTCTCAGACTTTCTTTTTGCTTTCTTTGGCATGAAACCCCAATATAATAAGTTCATGTTGTTATTATAAGGAGACTAAAATTGAAAAAACGATACAAGTTTTGTTCAAGCGAAAGTCACACAGAGATTCTTCCTTTTAAAAAAAACTATCCTTTGGCTTCGGCCTCAGTGTCAATGGTTTCTTGATGATTCTTAATTTTTTGTTTTTTGTTCATCCCCTACAAATTTGATCCAGTTAAAATAGATTTTTTTTCGTTTGTTCTCACCAATTGATTTTATCTCTCTGTCTACACATGGAGCACAATCAACATACTTTCCATTGCAGAATTTAAGGGAGAGATCTCTAATGCAATTGAATTTAATCCATTTAGCAAATTGACACGACCACCATTCATGATTATTTGAAATAGCTCGAAACTACTTATTGCAGCACCCTATTCATATTTTATAGAGAGACATATGTACATCTTAACATCATATCGTTATATGATGTTAAATGATGCTATAATGTTATATGATGCTTGCATGTTGTGAATTTTAGTCAAAGTATAATTCCAAATTTTTCTTTTGTAATAATGTAGAATATTTCAGCCATTTATTTTAAGTATTATTTCAATCGCAATTAATTTAATTTCAATTATTATTCTTTAGTAGTTTCCTTATTATTATTACGTACACATTTGTTTCATTCTGTTAAAAACACAACAATAGTGTATTTAGGGGTAAAGTGAGAAATTTCAATATAACATTATTTAATGCATATCAGTTTATGTAATATGAACTGAAAAGTTTGCTAATTGAGCTACACTTGAAAAAATTGAGATCTACATGAGATGAACTAAGTTTAGATGTAATTATATGTATAATACCTAAATGTTGAACTTTACTTTTTTGCTTTCTCTATATAGTTAATACTTTTAGTTGTATTCTAAAGTCTAATATTGTTTGTAGGCCTGTATTATATAGATAGTTTTCTAAGTAATAACTATTTCTTTCTTATGTAATGTGCACTTTTTCTTTTTTTTCTACTACGTGTTGGACACTACAGTTTAGTGTAGTATATACTCTAGTAATAAATTAATGTCACAATTAGGGATGTCTGTAATCCAGTTTTTAAATGGAAATTTTTTGTTAAATAACAACAAGGAGTTTACGCATTTAAAGTTGCATTCACTAGTGATGAAGAGTAATTATTGTTATTATTGCTGAGTGTTGTTGAGGATGGAGATGTTGGTGATGTTGATGATGTTTGTTGGTTTCTTGAATGTAGGTGATGATGATGCAAATTGTTGTTAGAAAGAGCTGATACACCTGAAAAATAAATGTAAAAAATTTCTGTATATAAAATTATAAACAAGATTTTTTTTACCTTTAGCATCAATTGATGAGGAATTTGGCACAAGTCTCAAGTGATGATGTTGATGGTGATGATTTTCAAATAGTATCGAGTCTAGTACAAGAGGTCCCGTTGTCGTTGTCATTCCACCATTTTCAAAAAGACTCAAGGCTGTTGTTCCTCTACTATTATGTTTATTTCCACTTCCTATAACATTAATACTATTTCCATTAACAAGTTTTGAGTCTTTTTCCTTTTCAGAAGAGGAAGTTGAGCGATGTAGCACTGAAGAGGAATTGTCATTGTCTTCTCGTTTAGATTTAGTTGAGGAAGAATCATGATGTCTTGATTTTTTGAGTTCACTTCCACTACTACTATTATTACCATCACCTATTTCTTTGGCACGAGCTTCTTGTTGAGCTTTCTTGCTTCTTTTCCATTTCATACGTCGATTCTGAAACCAGATTTTAACCTGTTGTGATAATAATTAATAAGTATGGTTTTAATAAGTAAGTCTCTGAAAAAAATCTAAATAAAATAAAATCTTGCCTGTGTTTCAGTGAGCATAAGGGAAGTAGCCACTTCAAATCTTTTAGGTCTGGACAAGTATTTATTTTGTCGGAATTGTCGCTCTAACTCAAGTAGTTGTTGTGACGTGAATGCGGTGCGTGGACGCCTTGTTTTTCCTAAAAGGGCAGCTGAAGATCCTCCTAAGAGAGATTAAAGGAATAAAAAGTATTCATGATAATGAAAAATCTAAATAAAAAGAGTATTATATAAATTCTATCGTCGTCATTTTTTTTTCATTTCAAATTAGTTCCTTGGCTCCATAGGAAGTCTCCCTACTTCAAAATACAGTATGGGATAGTATTTTTTGTTGTGTGCGACACAACGTAATGCGTAATGTAAGCTATAAGTGAATGATTTAAAATTTGAAATTATTTACGTGTAAAAGGTATTCATAAATAAATTCAACACCTTTTCATTCTTCCTATTAAGTTTCATATTAGGCAACAACACATTTATCATCACTGGAATATAAATATATAAAGGATCGCAATTATACTACCACACTATTTTGTAACCTACCACTTGTTATTATTAATAGGAAAAGCCAAAGTTTGGATCATAAGTACTTTATCGGCCGACATGGCTTTGTAGTTTCAAAACAGTTTCTCTACTACTCTCATATATATAAATAAAATGCCTGCTAGCCATTTCATGATATTATATCATATCTCATCTCATCTTATATAGGTATCAACATCATCACAACAGCACAGCATGTGTCTAATTGCTCTGCTTTTCGACTGATGTTGCCCTTCATCATTTTTCCTAAAGTAAATATTACTCTCTCTCACACACACATTTCATATTCAACACCATAAAATGAATAAGAATGTATCCATCCAAACATCTCTTTTCACAATAATAAAAGTGTCGACCTCCTCCTCATAAATAACAAATTCATTGACCCTTTTCTTTTCCCTCTCTCTCTATCTGTCTCCACTACCATAAAACCCAACAACAAATTAGTTAATTGTGTAATTTTGTAAACAATTCAATTTTCATTTCTCACTTAGCCCCGAGACAATTGAGTTCAATAATACTAATAAATACAAGCTGTTAAAACTATTAACTACTCAACTAGAAAATATCTAGAATCTGATGAATTTAATATATACTAGTTAGTATAGTATAGTATAGCATATAGTTATGTGTATTCAGTTGAGTTCAGAGTGTTGCAAATTATAATCTTGTTAAAATTAGAGTTGCATACAGGGAGTTAGCTTTGATGACTTTGATGATAATTCAAATGGAAATGAAATGATGAGATGAGAGAACTTGTGTCAATAAACATGGAAGCAAACTTTTAGTTTCCTCACTCACATACATTTTCACAATTCAATAGTCATCATCATATATAGTCAAACATTATAAGATGTGCAGAGATGCAATGATGATTACTAATTATGATCTTTATATATACATATATATATTAAAACTGTCATACTACATAATCAAAACTCTGTAAAATTGAGTTGTTCCACACATGATTACATCATCATTCATCATAACTTGATTGGCTCAATCAAAGCCTAAATCATTTTCATCATTAACTATAAAATGTTTATTTACAAAGAGTAGTGACAAAATTCACCTATAAATACATGATCATTCCAAAAACTACTAATGAGATTATAATTTCTTGCGACATGTTCCAAAATTGTACCAATTTCTAAAGTCTAATGTATAATTGTATATAACGTTATTACAACAACCATTGGACAAATTACAACACTATCATTTTTTTCTCTTTGGCTTCATTTAACAACTTCAACATCAAATGCTGGGTTTTATATAACTTACAGAGAGAGAGAGAGAGCATGAGGTCGGTAATAAATATTACTGTGAGAGCACTGAGTAATGAAATGGAGCCCATTAGGAGAGCAATACAGAGAAAAGTTTAGTGTACTATTGTGAGTGAGAGTAAGTATAGCATAGAATAGTAGTGGTGATGATAGTTGGTGGTAGTACATTACTGTGTCATGTAGCCCATTAAGCAAGTGAATATAGTATAGAGAGTAAAAGAGCTTGAGCAGTTAGAAGATGAAGATCATTCTCATGCTAATTTAATCTAACAAGATTATCTCTGAACAACTACAACTGAATCTCTCTCTTCTCTCTCTCTCTCTAATGTTTGCTCCACTTGCACTTTTTCATTTTCCTTTTTATACATATACAGAAGAAGAGTATATATCAGCGAAAGAGAAATGGTCTCACTCTCATATAATAATACAACCACATTTAGTTTTCTCTCCTGCTGTGCATTGTGACATGAGACAGTCATAAAGCCAATCTCATTCATTTCTTATTGTATAAGTATAATATGGTCCTTCACTTTTTCCCATTAATAAATATATTTGAGACCCATCTGTTTCCTTCCTCTTCCTAATTTTCCACGCTGCCGACAATCACCACTCATCATCACTAAATGTAACTATTACTCACAACACTCTCATGATCTAAATAGTAAATACTCTACTAACTAAAAGATTAAATGGCCAAAGTGAGAGAGAGAGAGAGTATGTGTAATGTAAATGTGCAATTGCCATTGTATTTTGGAAAAAGGGTCTTGTAGAAGTAAGAGTGAGTACAATAAAACCGACAATCATAATAAAAACCAAGTATCATCAAATCTACTAACAACAATACAAGTCAAGTTCAACCCAGCTACACTCTCATTCAATTAGGTAAAATAGAAAAAGAATATAAAGATTTGAAGATGTACTGATTGATATAATAGATCAATTTTTGCTCATATAAAAACTTTTAGAGTTGTAGATAAGTTTAGTAGTTGTTTCGATATTTATTAGATTATGATATTGCACTTTTTCTCTTCTTCACCATATTCTATTTGTGTAGGCAATTAGTAGCTTTTATTAGGAATTAGGATTAGCATGGAACAAAATAAGTGGTAATAAATCTAAACCTTTTTTCCCTTTTCTTTCTCTCTTTATTTACTTCATATGGCACACTTTTACACATTTAGAATTTATCAGAGAAGGTCCTTCTGCTAGCTTTTTTTGACTTAGGTCTTTTTTCTACTATACAGCTACAAACTACATACTTCTATCACCACTAAAATATATTTATGTGTACTTGTGTCTGTACACCTTAAGTATATTTTTGAGGAAAGATGATGTGATGGTCACTTGAGCACGTCGCTATGTCATGGTCATCACATCACTATATACTACTAACCCCATGTCAATTGTCTTTTTGTCCACAATTGTCACGTACTAAAAGAGAGACTTGGAAAAAATTAATGCACCCTCATTGTTTGGTTTCCATATTTTTATTCTATTTCAAGTCCAACATTGACTGTTTGTATTTTATGTAAGTGCTTGAGCCAAGAGAGAGTACAATTTTTTGAAAGAATATATATGTGGAACGAGCAAAACAAACATGTCTCGTATAATTTAATAATGTCATTTTGACTTGGTATTTTTTCGACTCGTTTCTAGGAACCACACAGTTGTCATCTAAATTGTGAAAAGTCAAAATTGAAAATGTGGGCATGGTGGTGCTTTTATAGTGGTAATAGGAATAAATGCTATTTTTGAGAGAAAATGGACATTCCTCAGAGAGAACAAAAACAATAACAATGGCGAAACTAAAATATAATGAAAAAACACTTGAAACATTTTAGGGCCTCACACATCAGAGATGATCATCTTAAACTAAAAGCAAAACAATTGACTATAAAAATAATGTTTTATATGTAAATATGCTCTTTATTCTATTACCTAAATATAAAGTTCTCATGTCCATCTCTTGGGCCAATATGCTCGATCCACCTATACATTATCACCACCATTACAGGAATAAGAAAAATACAGAAAACAACAAGAAAAGAGTCGTATGTATAGCCAGAAACCTTATTTCATTATTATTATTATTATTAATTAGTATATAAAACATAACATAATGTTGACAACTTTATTCCTAATTTTCTAATTCCTGGTAAATAACTGGTCTCGATAATTTAAGTCAAAGTAAATATCAAGTGTAAAAACCTTGGGCCTCTTAAAAAGAAGGGGAAGTATCTATAAGAGAATTGAGAAATCTATGTGCTCAATAGAAAGATGATGAAAAAGCAGATTTTTTAGATTTGTTCTCAATCATCAATCCTCCTTTTCTCTCTAAATCCAACTCATATAGGTATAACTCTTCTTTCCTTCTCTTTTTCTGTACATGTTGTAAGTAAGCTCAACTTGAGACGTGAGGAAAGAAAAAGTGACTTATATACAGCTATACTATATAAAATATATATAGTAGTCAGTGACTTGGTTGTGCAAACAAAAACCAGAAGAGAGAGAGAGAGATAGATAGAATAGAATGAAACTGAAGATGAGAGAAAGAGAGATTCGATTGTCGTCAATGCTTCAATTCAATTCAGTCGAGTTGTGTTGGAGAAGATCAAATTGTCTTTGCGTTTCTTTCTATCTCTCTTTATATAGGAAAAGAGAGAAAGAGCAGAAGTGCATCAGAGTGTAGCGTAATTGGACGGTTTCAAATCAAATTAGTTAATTGCTCATCTCGGCCATCGCATCATTCCAAACTGCTCCGTCTTCTATAATCTCCGTCTGATAATACTACAATGATGTTGACTCAACTCATCAACTCCTTCTCTCTTCTCTATATGACTTTTGTCGACTTTGTTCTCTATCCCTTATTCCATGCTATAGTTATATGTAAAAAAGCCTTTTTGTCTGTTACTCTTCTCTACTCTCTCTTTCTCTCTAATATCCCGTAGGCTACTTTTCTTTTCAACTATAGATAGAAGATTTATTGTGTCGAAGTCTTTTTTTTTCTTTTCTACCCTCATCATCAATTTGAAAATTTATGAAAATAAAACGACCAAATTTGAATCATTTTTTTGCCCCAAGAAACTATAGGAATTTATTTTTCTTACCAGCTAACTCAGGAAGTCGAGGATACAACATTCCATTCCTTGCCAACCATTCTAGTTGCAAATGGTGAGCAGTTACAAAACTATGTGGACTCAATCCACCGCCTCCACTACATTTGCTATTGTCTCCACCACCACCTGTACCATTGTTGACGCCACTATTAGCGCTACTATTACACTCTGAAGAATTGAGTTGATTAGCAGCAGCAGCAGCTACTAAAGAAGATGGTAAATGAAAAGCGGAAGAAGCTGCAGAGCCAAAACTTCCACTACCAGCACTTGACGAGTAAGCTGCCAAATGTTGATGATGATGATGATGATGATGTAAAGATGAAAATAAAGAAGCAGCTGCCACAGCCGAAGAAACACTAGTCGGACATCCATTCTCACTATTGCTAGTAGTAGAAATTAGATTATTGTTATTATTATTATTGTTGTTATTATTACTATGTAAAAAGGGGCTATTTGAGTCTGTAGTTCGAGAAGAAGAAGATTGTGGTAATTGTGATGATGATGGGGATGACGGTAAAAGTAAAGATGACAATGGTGGTAAGAGTGATGACGAATGTTGTTGATGGTGATGATGATGATGAGACAAGGATGATGATGATAATGGAATCATCGGTGGTGGTGAGCAAGTTGGTGAAATTGTTGGTTGAGGACTTGTTGAGTTGGAATTACTCATGATTGTTACATGAGAGTCAGTTGCTGGTGAGCATGTTGGTGTTCTTGTGTCAATGTTTGTTGTTGACAATGATGATGGTGGCTGTTGTTGTAAATGAGTTGGTGGTGGAGGAGACCAACATGTTCCTCCGGATGACCAATAACTTAATAAACTTTTCCCTGTTGCTCTGTTTGTACTTGATGCTCCACCACCACTATTAGAGTGACAAACAGAAGTCAAAGGTGAAGTCTCACGTGGTGCTAATAACACGTCGATCCGAAATGATTTCTTTTCAGTTGCCATTACTATAAATATATTTGTGTTATTCACTTTTTAAACATAGTTTTGAGTAGTACTTATTAACAACAATTATATTTTCACATATGAGACGACGAGAGAGACTGATGTAAAATCTACATGCACAATGATGGAGTACAGAAGATTTCTTTTGACTAAATTCTGGATTTTTGTTTCTAGACTTTAGAGAGTATCTACTCTACTAAAAGTTGTTCCTTTGGTTCTTCTAGTCAAAATTGAAACAGAGAAAAAGAGATGAGGAGGAAGGATACTGCGGATACATGTGATGTGATGCAATCAGAGATCAGCTTGTGAGAACAGAGATCACGTCACATTGATCAGAGAACAGTTTTTGGTGGTGGTCGTGGTGATGATAGTAGTAGTAGTAGAAAGTAACATCAAAATGTACATTACAACATTACTAAAAGAGACGACTCTTCTTCTTACTATATCTAGTCAGCTAGCTTCTAGTCTAGTTATCTAATGCTTTTTCTTCTTCCTTTTCATACAATTTGGAAACATTACATTAGATGCTACTACACACATTATGTTACATTACATTACATTAGAGGAGACAGAGAGAGATACGATAACTAACGAGCTACAGAAGAGAGAGACAGAGAAAAGAGCCACATAATAATTTTTGGGGAGAGAGAAACGAGCCGTTTAAAGCTTCAACTAGAAAAAGGGGCTGAGTTTACTGACACTTTAGAAAAAAGGTTTGTCCCAAAATATAATGCCCGCTCCTCCCATGATATCACTGCTCAAGATTTTCACCAGTGTATGTCAGTTCTCATATTATTGTTACTATCTACAACGTTCTAGCGAGCGCAACTCTACTTACACACATGAGTCTCAAAGTATTCCAAAATGTGTTTTACAACAACAGATTAGATGATGATACAATGAGCAGTAGAAGAGGAAATTATCATCAAACATAGAGTATAGTTTAGAAGAAGCTCCAGAAAAAGTAAGTATTATAGTAAAGTAGAAAGCTCCTCCGTTATAATCAACCAATTTTCACTTCATCATAAAACAATATTATAGGAGAAAACGAGAAAGTGACTTTCACTTGGGGGTATTGTGCGACTACATTCTGAGTGAGTCTATCTATATGACACGAATGTCTTTTGTTATTCAGAGCATAGAAGGAAGATGCATGACAGATTGAATGATTGCCTGTAGTTACCCTTTTTAAAATGAATCTTGTAAGAAAGGAGAACATACACAATAGGTATCTCTACTTATTTTAAATGCGACAAAAATTCAGTTTTATTAATTCTTGAGCCCACTTACAAATGAGTTTATAACATTTATACTAACATCATCATACATATCTTTTCTAACAGACTTTAATAATGTATAAAATCAAGGATTATAAATACATATTAGGTTCGGCAAATGGTAACCATGCTAGATTTTCAAAATTGCTGTGGAGTCAAATGAAATATGCTCTAATGCTAATAACATGGAAGAACTTAGTTTTGCACAGTTTTTAGGTTTAATTTAGCACATGTAATATTAAATTTTTGAAAACAAAGCAATTTTCAC
>VCNE01015049.1:0-10547 GCA_009869805.1 Oncopodura yosiiana | reverse complement strand
GCGCTGCTCGAAATTCTAAGAGGGCCCATTGTTGGCTCGATTCATATTTGCCATTGCCCTCACTTTGCCATCACTGCCAGTACTGGCCCCTCATCATGCCATTAAGATGTGTTGCTTGGGTAACTGGTCAGTTTTTAAATTATTTTAATGTTACTAGATTTCTTTTCTTAAACCAAAATCGTAAATGAATAGATGACGTAGTTAAAGAAATGGACACCATTTATTATAATTATAAGGATTTTTGTACATAAATTGATGAGTTAGTTTTTTAATGAAGTCCATAGCATTAGCAGTGTACTAATACTGTCATTTCAAATCCGAATTGCGCTTAACATTTTCTGACGCATTTTCTTTTTTCTATCTTATGTACACAAGTTACCTTTTATTACCTAACATCGCATCCTTGTTTACAAGAGTAAACAACACCAAAGGGAAAAAAGAAAGTTTCCGGCTCTACCCATTATCTTTTTTCTTGAGTCTTTGAGAAATTGTCTTTTCTCCCTTGACTCTTTTTGTTTCTTTTCTTCTATGTGTACATTTACTTTATTTTCTCTCTCTCGTCCTTGCTCTCTGCTTTCCTTTTTGTTCAAACATTAACGTTTCTAGTATAACACACACATCATAAATGTATTTGTGTACAAAGACAATTTCTTCTTTGCTTTCTTTTTCCATATGTGACATGAGACACTCTTCGTCTTAAGCCTTAGATTTTATATTTTATACAAGTGAGATTCAATTAGTTCCCAGCTCTCTTCTTTGGTCTATTTTTTCTCTATTGACAATGTTGGAAAAACTTTTAGTAAAGCTTTTAGTGAACTACGTCATCTCACTTTTAACTTCAATTTTTTTGTCCAACAATCAAAGGACAGAAGCTACGCAGTTGACAATAGTATTCATTAATTTCAGCTTATTTTTAAATCCACCAATCTTTTTTCTGCTCCACTATTATTTGTGACTCCCATTAAATTTCTTGTGGAAGCCAAGAAACTTTAAAGGTAGAGTTATAAAATCGTTACGTGTCAACTTATCAAGTCCATATATAGAGTCATCATCATATAATAACTTCCACATGGCAGACATAGTTAATAAGAAATGCTGATCATGTCTCCTATCTCAATTCACACACAAAACTACTACTACTATACCTTATCACTAAAGCAAGCAGAAGAGATTGCAAATTCTAAGCCTTTCTTACCAACACGTACTACAATTCTTTATATATACTATATATACTTTCTCTCTATGTAATATGCATGTTAGACAAGAGCATTTCTAGATTCGTAAAAAAACTAGAAGAAAATCCACTTGACAAAAAAACTACATAGTAGAGTATATATAGAGTTCCACACTCATATCGCTCTTCACTCCTCCTGTTCTTCTAGAAAAGAGTGAGATCCTTGAAAAAACTTGAAGAGTTGAAGCTTCAACCTCCAAGAGTGAGTTGAATAGTAGAAATATAACGAGCACTTTGAATTTTTTTGCCTTACAACTTTATGCTACACTACACTTCTATGAATAGAAAGAGAGAGCTAATGCATTAGATGAGAAGAAGAAGTTATGAAAAGGTAAAAAATTTTTCCACTAACGCGTTAGATGACAAGCTCAAGTCAACTCAGCCAAGTTCTCTTTTATATTGTGACAAAAATGGCCGTTGTGTTACATCTAGCATTGAAATGTCCAAAGAAAATGTGAAAAGGACATCATCATGTGTGAGGGTTGGCTTCAACAATCATTTTCCTGTAGTGTTAATATTACCAAATACATATGACTGCCGATTCAGTGGGAGAAGTTATTTGAGCAGTGTTAATATCACCTAGACTGTTGCCAATTTTTCATAAAAATTACGGTGTTAATATTCTAACTAATTAAGTGGTTATGCTAGGAAAGCTTTCCTAGCATAACGATTCATAATAATGTTAAAACTGTCGATTCACTAATTAAGTGTCGTTAACATTCTAACCTCTCCTAACTGAACGATTCATAATAATGTTAACACCGTTGATTCATAAAAGCGGTGTTAACATTAGTATGAATCAACAGTGTTAGCATTACTATGAATCATTGTTAGAAAAGGTAACAATGTTAACACCACTTAATTAGTTAGAATGTTAACACCGTATTATGAAAATTGGCAAGAGTGCAGAAGATGTTAACACCGTTTAAATAACTCCTTCCATTGAATTGGCAGTATATATTTGGCAATGTTAACACTGTGGAAAATGATTGTTCAGTCCAACCTATATGTGAGTTCTCACAACATTATTCAACCGTAAGACATTCTAATTTCAATTCAAGCCTCACACATTACAAACAACATTTACAGAAAAAAAATTCTATTCATTCCCTGTTTTCAATTCAGCAACTTTTTTTCATTTACACGCTTCACATAAAACAGATGCGCTCACTTCGAGTCCGATGGTCCACTTTTGAAAAATGGGAAAGAAACTTTCAATTTTTCACGCTGGTTCTCTCTATCTTTTTTCCTTTGATATGCTAGTTTTAGTGACCAGAAAGCTTTTTCTTTTGAGGAATCTCTTTAGTGACTCGACCACACCATCCCATTTTCCATCAAGCGTGTAATAACATGCCATTATAATGGGCCAAACTGTATATGACAGATAACAGGCATAGAGAGAAAGTAATAGAAAGCAATTCTCATGTTATGTCGACTCTTTTCTCAAATAGTGTTGACGCTACAGCAAGGAAAATAAGCTTCGGGTGTAATAGCCAAAGAGAGAGAAAAACACTATATAGGAGTTAGAAAGTACAAGAAAAGAAAATCTAGCCAGAGAAAAGAAGATTTTCTGTATTGCATTACAGTTCTAGAGAAAGTCTAACATAAAGCTATTATGGTGCATAGAACTATATAGCATATAGTAAAGAGACTTCAATTCTTGATGTTGTTAAACTTACTTTTCTCATGCGTTTTGGGCATCCAACACAACAACACTTGCAAACAACAGTAACAATAGTCGTCTAAATTCAAATCAGAGCAAAGAATAGAGAGAAGAAAAGTTTGAGAAAAGAGAAAACTCTGTGCTCTCTGTGTTAGTTATATTTGTTGGCCAAGATTCTAAAGAGATGCTCTAGAACTGTCTACTTACACTTAAAGTTTGAGAAAGTAAGTAGAGGAGAAAGAAAACGACAAGGCAGAGAAAAGAGAGAATGTGTTTTGTACTTTGAAATTGGAAGTGTGATGTGCATTCAATTGAGTGTTGGACATGCAATTGCTCTCTGACTTTTGCCTTTCTAAGAATAGGGCTAATACACTATATACAATGGACTCTGTCTATAACGTAAGGCCAGAATTTTTCAATTTTCTACGTTATAGAGAGAGTGATGATAAAACAAACTCTCTCTATTTTAAGTAATTTGGAGCAAAATAGCATGATTTCAGTTATAAAGAGAGTCATTGATTTTTATTTACTATTTGTTTATGTACGTATATGGCTAATATGATGCTTGAAGTAAAGTTTTAAGACACAAGAAAAGTTGGAAAGATTTTAAATATTGGAGAAAGTTTGTCAAAAACGGTGACAAATATACAAAATAAGGTGGAATTTTGAGCCAATTTACGTTATAGACAGAGTAACTTTTCATAAAATGCTGTGAAATAGTTATAGGCAGGTTTCCGTTATAGACAAATGCGTTATAGAGTGAGCACAATGTATTAACATAGGGAATTGGCCGGGAGACTGAGATTCCTACTTAGACAGATTTACGTTATAAAGAGTTACGTTATAGAGAGAGTCCACTGTAGTACTGTAGAATGGCATACAACTTTCTTCATACACTTCTTACTTCCTAAGCTATATAGGCATTGACACATTACTTTTTCTCTCATCTCTCATTCTTTCCATTTCTTGAAAAGTTTTTCTTTTTTGACTTTTAGAGTTTAGAGTTCTTTTCTTAAGACTAGAGCATGGAATTTATTTTTTTCTTTTTACTACACTACTTTAAACTTTAGACTCCTACGTCTATTGAGAAAGGCTACTAATCTCAATGTACAATAATTCCTTTCACAACAATGAACATGACCTTATGTTCGCTTCATTGAAACTTTGTTCCAAAAAAATTAGGCCAAATAGCCTTCAAGTTTTTTAAAGCTCATATGAAGTTGCTCATATATAACTTCAAAGTATAAAATCGTTACTACATATCATCCTTCAGTTTCAGCTCAGAGTTTTTAGAAGCTTAGAGAAAAGTTGAGCTCTTTTGACTAAGGGATTTTGTTTGGTAACAATTCAAGCAAAAATCATTTCAGCCATATATCATATCGTGAAAACTGTAAAGAATTTTAAAGGTATCTTTCTCTATATATGTAAGTATAGCAAAATGAGAAAATGTTTCATGGTGCTTTCTATATATATATCTATAGACAAAATTCCATGTATCACGTATCATAAAACATCTGCTGCTACTGTATTTACTGTTTGCCTTAGTATAGACAAGAAAAGGATGAGTAGAAATAAATCCTTGTGTCTGATAGTACGATTAGACACGATGCTTTCCACGCTATGGAAAATAACTGAAATATTTTTATATATCATGCTAGCCAAAGTCAAACCTACGTAGAAAAAGCGCTTACAAAAAACTGTAAAAGGACACATGAATAAATAACTGGAAATACTATAAAAGAACTTTTCTCACACACCTGCACCACTTTCCACACTTTTTTTATGCATTTATGAAAAGTGAATAAGAGCCAAGCCACGAAAAAAAAATATTTAGGGCAAGAAAATAAAAATATTGTCCGCTTTGAGAATACCTATATAAAGAAAATTTATGGAGAAATGGAGTAAGACTCAAGCGAGAAAATGTTGTGATATGAGAAAATTTATGTGGAGAGCACATATTTGTAGTTGTATAAAAGCAAAATGAAATAACGTAAATAACGATCTGTCAAGATCTTTTCTAAGAAGTGTAAAGTGAGACGAGAAGATCAAAGATAGACTTTTAGATAAGAAGACTTTTATATAAAAGGAAATTTCCATTCTGAAATTTTTATGAAATTTGAGTAAGGATCTAAAATTGCAAAATCCTTCGTATATAAATTCTGCTTAACGAAGAAAGTTTTTTTGCACAACTCCTAATAATAATTATAGTAGGAAAATAATAAAAGTAACAAATCTCAAAAGAGACGAAATAAATAAGTTTGCTGATTATGTTACATTCACAAAAGAAAAGTTAAAAAAAAAATTCTGCCAACTATATAAAAAACTAATTGTTAAAAATTCATGATGTTTTTTACAAAGTTGTAATCCTCTAGGGAGATAAAAGTATAAGAGATAATAAAAGACTTGTAGTACATACATTAGTAAAACATTATGTAAAATACTTTATGTACTTTATATATAAAGTACATAAAGTATTTTACATAATGTTATATATAAAGTAGGGAATTAAAGTCGTCACAGAGTAGATGATATATTCTAGAAAAAGTTTCTAAAGCTCATTATTGTCCTCATTATGAATACAAACTCTCACTTTGATGCTTCTCTAGAGATTTTACAATGAGACTTTTTTAAAGTATTATAAAGTATGTTTTTTATAGCCTTGTAATTGGATTACAAGATTTTTTTTCATGTCATTTTAAATAAAAATATTTTTCTTGGAGAAATGAAATGAGGAGCTTGTCCCAAGTAAAATATTCTTTTGACAACAAAATGCAATCTTAAGATATGAGGTTTCTTAATTATGAAAAATCATTCCTATTTAGGTTTACTTCTGTTCCATTTTAACAGTTCATTACTCCGAAAACCAATAAAGTTATGAAGAATGTTATGACTTCCATATAAGCTTATATAGTGTACAGCTCTATCTTCTAAGAATCTTATATAGCGTTATGATCTTGATTTTTTTATATATAGTCATCATCCCAACTTTTTTGATATTACTTCCACAAATATGATGACGACAAAAAAAACTTTTGCAAAAAGTTTTCTTGTATTTCAAATCACTATATATATATATCCTCAATAGATTGGATTGTTCTCCTCAGTAGAAGCAATGAATATTTTTTGCTATAGTCAACTTCACTAGAAAAGAGAAGTAATCAGCGTAAAGTAAATGACTCGATGTCATCTGAAAAACTAGGAAACTTTAAGCAACATTCAACAAGTAGTCTACTACATTAGTTTATAGTAGTACAGTACTCTCTTAATGTGAATTTCAATTGACGATGTTACTTTCATGTAATTTTCTTAAAACATTTCCGAAATTTGGATGCAAAACTTTCCGGTTGAAATTGCTTTTCACTCTTAAGGCTCTTTATAAACCTCAACGTAAAATATAAAGTTGTTTAAGATGTTCTCTCAAGGAGAAAGCTCTCTCTCCTCAGAGAAAGTGAATTTATCTGTAAATGAGGAAAAACCTCACGCTGTGTTGAATTTTCGACTCTCGACAGAGTCGTTCGCTTGAATTCTCCCAACAACATAAATCTGTCAACACTTTCAGTTTTCTTTCTTATACCGTTACATTGACTCTACACACAAATTATGAAGCTAATATTGAACAGAGGAAGAAACAAACTTACTCAAGTACTTTGTGAATAATATAGTGACTCAAGTTTCAGAGAGAGCAAAAAAAGCAAGGAAAGCCACATATCATTGCAAAACTAAAAAGTTGTCTACAACATACAACGACAATATATTTCTATATAGTTTAGTATATAGAGCAAAATTGTAAACTGACAAATCGGATAGAGTTTCTTATATGATATACAACTAAAAGAAAAGAACATAAAACACTTTAGAAATGTCGTTAGTTGGGCAACTAGAGAAATAAGAGTTGAAATAAATGAGAAGGATATAAATTAGAACTGGAGACTCTTCTTTTCCACTGTAAACGGAAGCGAAAATGTGACCAAATGTTGAGAGATAAATCAACATTTCTTTCCTTCTGTTTCACTGCAACAAATATTGTTTCTCATCGTTAGCACAAGAGTTTCACTATATACATATGTTACATACGTATCTCTCTCTCTCTGTGGTGACTCTTCTTATATATCTCTAAAACTAGAACATGTATTTAGACCATTATACTTTAGGAGAATCCAAAACCACATGAAAATTTATGTTTTCTTCCTAGAACATAAAACTAATTGCAATCTGAGACGAAGAAACGACATCTTTTCTCCGTCGTTGTTTAAATAAATGAGTATCATCATATCATCATCATTATCACAGCAATGTAAACAATTCTATTTTTTCTCTTTTTACAGCCTCTTCTCAGATTTGCGAAGTGTGGCCGGAACAACTTTGATGAATTTGTTGGCATCTTTATTCCTGACGCAGTTACTCTACGTCGTTGGTGCTGGTGGAGTTCAGGTTATGAATTATTTGTGATCTACCTTCATTCATCTCTTCATACAGGCAAAAGCTTTCAAACAAACTAATCCTTAGATTTGTCACTTTCCTCGTTCTCATATAAAGCTCCACTATTCCATTACATCCAACTATAAATTCTCTCTTTTTGCCTCACAGCTTTAGCTCTATTCCATTTAGAGTCTAATGCACCATGATGCTTTCACATTTATCCTGCGATTCTCTCTCTCTCTTACTTCCACCTAATCATGCTTTACTTCTATACTGCTATATTAGTATATACATATATATATATATATATATATAGATTTAGTATTTTCCCAACGTACTCTTTTTCTAATACTATATCCGTATAAATAATGTAATGCATCAAATCTGCTATAGAGTTCTACTTTATATTTACTTTAGGGCAAAGAGCATATAAAGATCATTGAACTGTTATATAGAAAAATAGCATTGAAAGACGAATAGGTCACTAGAGTGTAATTAAAGTAGGAAATAAAAACCCTAATACATAAATATTGGCTATTTGTGGAATTTTATACCACTTCCAAAGCTTCTATTGACTTTTTAGCATTAGCTTCCTTGCTGTGAAAAGGAAGTATGGATCGTTTGTTAAATATAAAAGGAGTACATATATATATTTACTTTCACTTCATTTAATAGGAAGAGTAGCTTTATCAGAAACTTCCGGTGCGTACTGTAGAGAATTTCCTTTACACCAAAAAAGAGACTTAATATATAGAGCTGCTGTGTATTGTTTCTATTTAAGAAAGAGTAAGTAGCCACGTGGAGAAGAAATCTCTTCTACAGAACTTTCTTTTAGCTTTACTACGCACTGCAACAAATGATGACAAGAAGGAAGGCGATAGTGTCTTTAGCTTAAGTATAGCGGCTATACTGTATAGGAAGTATATAGCAAGTTCATCAGAGAAGAAGCAGGAAGACAGAAAACACGAAACAGTAAACTAGAACAAGATGATAGTGTATCTGTATTCCCAAAGTACATACTACAAAAGGAATATAAAAGTGTCAGTGAAGTAGCAAAAGTCTTTGATACAATGCTATCAGATAACATGAAGAAAGTAAGAATCTTTTACACTTTAAGCTTTTGTAATGGGAGAAAGTCACGCTATACTAGTTCAAAAACAGAAAATAATTTTAATGGTTTTCTACCGTTAGTAACAATTTTTGCATTTTATGTAAGAGGAGACTGAGGTATAAAGAAATGTATAATACAGAGGAATCTGTTTATAACGGTGAGTTTTTGAAGTCTCCTGGCTTATAGCCCACCTAAATAGATTATATCGGCTCTCTATAACGGTTCTGTATATAAGAGTATTCTCTGCCCATAACGGTGTGTTTCTACCCAATTTTAGGGAAATTGACTCTCTCTATAACAGTAATTGAACAAAAACGATATCTCCAGTGGACATTTTTACATTTTCTGGAGAAAGAGTAGTGAAAGTTTTGGAAAATTTTGCTGAATATCTAAGTAAAGCAATAGTTCAGATCTTTGGCACGTTGAAGAAACTCAAGCCAATGCTGTGAGTAAATTTGATTATGTAATTCAGTATTTTGATTGAAAAAAGTTCTCTCTATAACGGTCATGTGATTAATTTGTTCCTAATACCGGAATAGGCAGATTTCACTGTATGTGATAAACGACGCAAAGTTAAGAAACGATTCTCAACTCTTAACTATTCCAAAAACTTCTCGAATGTTACATAAAACATTGTTACAATTATACAGAGGAAACAGAAGGCTTAATTACGTCTCTCTCAAGCTTCTCTGTTGACTTTCACTTTTCTTGTTGACTCTGTTCACAAGTTCCGGATAAAAAGGAATTATTGGATTAGTTTAGACTGAAATTGGATGTATATGGTAAACAGTCTATACAAAGAGAATTGTGGCAATTGACATATATAAAACAATGAGACGATTTTCACAATGTTGTTGACTTAACACAAAATACTTATGAATGACACAAATTGACATACATATATCGCCTCGAAAGCTAATTGTATTAATTTGATCTCTCTCTTCTCCTTTAGACAACTAACATTATATGCTCTACATTCAGCAAAAACAAAACTATATTCTATACTTATACAAATGTAATTTGTGTAGGAGGATATTAAACAACTCGATTCCTCTGGATCAATTTTACGTATACTATCTTTTTTCTCTATATAAATTTGTGCTGGGTAAACAACAAAGTTTTGCCAGACACTAATTAAGTTATTGTACTACATTGAGCATTAGTTTATTACGTGGCATGGTGCGAGTAATTTGATCGTGTTGGCAGAACTTAAATGCGGTTTCTCCTATACAACTCTCCTAATGAAATGAGAATACTTTTCAACAAATTGGAAATTGAATCTAATTACTCTATTTTATGTGGCTGGCTTCCTAAATAATCTAAATGTACAACTCCGTATGCTGCAATATTCTCTTGCGTCATTTCATGGACATTTTTTGTACTGTCAGTTCTCATTAAGAGAAACCTGTAGAGCTTATCAATCAAGGACAAGGCTCAATGAATCATAGTAGAAAATAATTGTATTTTTTGCAATGAGAATACCACGAAGTTGACAATGACACAAATTCATAACTTTTTCCTCTCTCTCTTTATTATATATCATTTGTTATAACTGTATATATATATAGAGTGACAATCACATAAATTATAATGAAGGACTCTAACTATATACAAAATATATTTTATTCTCTAAGGTAATAATAGGACGTATAGTCATTATTCTAATGAAAATAATGAGGAGACAACACAAAAGAATTTTCTCTCTCTCGTCCTTGCTGCAAAAGTACTAAAAGGATATTTATTACGACACAACGCAATTTATTCACTTGATAAGAAGAAGAACAAAAAAAGAGTTTCACGTGCTCTGAATATGTAAGGTAACAAATTATTCTACAATTGGAATGAAAAACAATGCAAGATTCTTTTACACGTTTCATATTTTCTCCTATCTCTACCTACTCATTTCATCTCATCATGAAATCAGAAGGGAAACAGTGAAGTAAAAAATATATCTTGCTCAGTAATATTGAGTTTCACGTTTTTGTTGTGAAAGATGAGAGAGAGAGATAGAAACTTTTTATGATGGAATTGAAACAAATAGTTCTCTTTTTCTCTATCGGTCAAACGATTGAATTTCAATTTTTTCAACCCAATTCACCGATTCCTCTTTCTAACTTCAA
>VCNE01015040.1:0-16751 GCA_009869805.1 Oncopodura yosiiana | reverse complement strand
TACATGTAGAGAATCATCTCGAGAAGAGTTTTTACATGATTTGCATGACCAAATTTTCCTAATTTGCCAAAATTCTGTAGCAGAGTAAGTGGGTATATTATTATCAGTGCAGCATTTTTTCCTATGAAAAACTAATTTACAACTAACACATTGAAAATAATGTGTGCTGCCTATAATTTCTTCACAAAAACTGCACAATGACATTGTCTTGTATTATAATACTCACTAAGACTTACTAAAACTTAAACTTTATCTACGACTAGTTTAATAACTATACTTTGACGTCGATTCTATGAAAATATAGAAATGGTAATATGAAGTCACAAACTTGTTTGAGTTTTTGATCCTCTATTCGAAAAATTTGTCCAAATTATGATTTATAAATGTAATTCCTGATGACTCCTTAAATGACGAGTAACAGGTGCTCCATGTGGAACATCATAAATGAAGATTATCAGTTGATCCACCTGAAAAAGAAGAGTTCTGCTTTATTTACGTGGGCATCGTGAGAGACTGAGTTTGTATACGACTGCTCAGCTCGCCTAGCCATGCAGAACATTTCCTTTAGCCTATTCTTATGTGTGTAGCAATATGATATCTAGTAGTAGCAAATAACAACAACGTGAATAGTTTATAAACAATTATCCAAATTGTTCTTTTTTCATACATACACAACACTTTCTGTCACTCAGCCAGTTCACAATCGACACTAATCTTTCATCCCTTACAAAAGTCACATTTAAATATTACTCAATTCTCCAACGCACAACAACAATATAGCATATAACTATACTTACTAGTAGAAAGAACTATTAGCCAAATGTTACTGCAATGTCGAGTGTGAATAATATTTTTGGTAAGTCACGCCTTTTGATGTATCATTTGTTCTGCATGTACATACATCAGTCTCTAACTAATTGTGTATGTGGTAACTGACAATAAAAAGAAAAATGTGATTCTTATTATATTTTGTTCGTTTTTTATCTCTTGCTGAGCTTAAGCTTTGAAACTGATGACTTCTACAATAAAAAGACTAATGACACATTATATTCCTCTCTATATTTGCTCTTTCACCTGGATATAATAAAATAATCATAGTGATTTGTTTGCACGGTGTGTGTTTCTGATGCGCAATGACATGTCAAAAAGCTCTACACTAAATCTCTATATGAATTGCCTTTCTTTTCTTCTTAAACATAAAGTTACAAATTATATGTACTTAATCGTATTAGTATTACATCATCATCATCATAATGCGAGCAGGGCACGACCTAAAGAATGTAGAGGTAAATAACCATACAGATTTATCATAAGAATCAGGTCATCTAACAAAGTACTAAGAAGAGATCTACGTATGTACTTGACAAATTTGGAAGCATCATATACTGTATGTAGTTAGTTGTAAGTATCAAATTTACCGTTTTGAATTATTATGAAATAATCTCCATTTAAGAAGTGATGGATACCTCGTTAGCAGAATTTGAGTTACGAAGGCGAGAAGTACGCCCAGAAAATCTT
The DNA here is from genome assembly GCA_009869805.1 of Oncopodura yosiiana. NCBI lineage: Eukaryota > Metazoa > Arthropoda > Collembola > Entomobryomorpha > Oncopoduridae > Oncopodura > Oncopodura yosiiana. Next base: position 15,233 of record VCNE01015040.1, on the reverse strand, counting down.
CACAAGCAAGTCAGTAACTTCCTTGTTATTTTTTTCCTATTTTTTGTCTACGCGTATAATAATGATAATAAAGTATTCATTGTTGTCAATTAGGGATACACGAGACGATGTTGCATCATCATCATTGTCGTAATATTACACAAAACTATTGACTGACTAAATCCTCTCATACTTTTGACCCAAAATATTTTCTAACTAGCAACATAAAAGAAAACTGAGAAAAAATTAAGTGTGAATTACGATCAACTCACCTGTCATCACAGGAATAATGCACACTTTTGAACAGCCTGTGCTACAACATAGTGAAGTACCTGAAAAAGAAGAAAAAGAAACATTTAGTTACATTAGATTATTATGAGATACTAACAACAAAACTGTCAAACGTCATAAATTCTGCTATTGTACTACACTATACCGAAAGTAATCAAAGTGTGTCAATTTTTCTTCAAAATCATAACAACAATAATATAATGAATTCAATCCAAATCAGATATATTTTATTCTTCCGGTGTTGAAAATTCAATACATTCACTCACCATTTTTTTACTTTTTTTATTATTAGTAGTGTAGCATATTTTTTATGAAAAGAAAATTTGACATGTCTATATAGGTATTTAGTTTTGTTTGTGTGTGTGAAAGAGAAGAAAATGTGCAATCTTAACTTACCGGAACAATCTTCATCTGAACTACACTGATCTTTCTGATCTGTGCTACAAAGCTTACTGTCCATTTTAGGCTCAGGGCATCTGTAGACTCCTTTCCCTTCTGTAAATTAACAATAGAAGATTATATTAGATATTTGATGATTTTGGTAGACTTTTATATACAAAAAATACTCTCACGATATAAATAAAAAGACAACGACGACAGAAAAAGACAGAGACTGCCATATAATAATAAATAATGAATATAAGTATATATGTGCAGATAAAACCTATATAGTTTTTCCTTTCAATTGTCAGTTTATAATACTTGTTAGGATTGAGATAATAACTACCTTATTATATGCAGGACAAATAAGCAGGAAGAAGGGAATATAATATTATGGGAAGAAGAAGAGAGGTGGAGGAGAAATATATAGTTGTGTAGAGTACATAATTGTTTTCACGACAGATAAGATGATGTATTATTCTAGACAAAGCCATAGTTCAAAGCAGGTTATAAGGTCAGTTAGCTCTAATGCGCTTCTACTTTTATACTATTATCAAAGTTGACTTCAATTCACTAGTTTTACTCTCTCAGAAAAGAAACATTTTTTCCTATTATTATTTACTCTCTCATCTAATCCTCTTTAATCTAATCGTTGTCGTCGTACATTGTAGTCACATTAGTAGTACATGAACATTAACTTTTTCTTTAAAAAAATATCAACATTCCTCCACTGAGCAAGAAAAGAATCTTTTGGTTCTTCCATTACGACTTCCCAGAAAGAAAGTATATAACTTACAATTTCTTGTCTCATATATGATATTTGGCTAATAAGATGCAAAATAATGACAATGCAGTTGGCCTGAAATGATGATGATGATATTTTCTCATCATCTTTTATATTCATTACTTAACACTATAATATATGGCATTGAGGAATGTAGGTTGAAGAATTTGTAGAGTGATTTCATATTCTCAATATCTAATGACATGACACTATCACGTTACTTATATTTTTGATGCTCTTTATTTCACATATTATCATTATGATCCTTATTCATCTCTCTCTCTCTTTGCATTACTACATATCTCTTCTCTCATCATATTTCATAGATCATTTAACCATACACACACATATATAAGAGAGTCAGAGAGCTAGTTGCAAATTACAATCAAAAATCTCATGCACTATATCTACTTTAAATGAACGACCTTCGCTTCTTTGATCAAAATAGAATGGGATCTTTAGCCGAAATCTACAATACAACAACAATGCATTCGTCTTTTTGCCTTGGTTTGCTTTTACTCATCTTCTCATTTTCATTTATTCTTGTTGTGTTTATATAGTTCAAATTGTTGTTGGATTGAAGAAGATACAACAATAATAAAAGAGTACGATGTTAATGATCTTGATATACGACGATGATGGAACGTGAGATGATGATACTCTATAACTACATTTTGTATATTTTTATTGAGGTACATGACTTTATCACACTAACTACTCTCTAATATAAATTCAATTAAAAAGGGGGAGTTCTACACAAAAGTTGTTTGTAGTAATAACAATAATGCTAACTGCAGCATATATCTATATACATATAGTGTTATATACCTCTAATATAACGACGACAATAAATATATATATACTTAAAAATAAGACATATAATAATGTTCATGTCTATATAATATCTGTACTAATAACATAGTGCAGTTTGTTTAGATGGCCTGGTCTGATTTTTTCTCACTGCAAAGTCCTCACATTCTCTCTGTAGGCCAATAACCAGCCTATTTTGTTGGTTATTTGGTTATGTATGCTCTTTTTTGTGCAGTGTATATAACATTCTACATATAAGAATATTTGATGACTACGTGCATTGTATATCGCATCACATTGCAGAATTATAGCCATATAAAGATTTTCATTGTACATATAAAATACTTTGAGGTATTGTTTCACTTTGCCATTAGTTAAGCACACACACTCTTAGCAATGCATTGGCAACTAGCCTGACCACTTCAACATGTCTTAACCACGGTAGGCTCATCATCATCATCAACACTGAATCTTCAATTCTCTTGACTTGGCCTACATTTTGTCCTCTCTTCATCATCATATAGGTACCAACAACCAACTATTCTTGAATAAAATGCGTGTCGACCCTAGTTGTTGTACAAAACTACCCTTCTCTCTCTCTCTCTCTTCATTCAATTTTTCTCTCATACAACAAAACAGAACAGCTATCTATCTCTAATGTCTCTCTCTCACACAACTTGCATTCAATTTTTGCATTTAGATGACATTATAATAATAATAATCTTCAACATATTTTATTCATTTTACTCATCATGAGAAGTGAGCAATAAGTCAACCGACATCTTTTTTGATTCTTCTTTTTCTTACAATCTATAAAGAACTTTATTTTTTGATATGACATGCCGAAGACAGTTAGATATATATTTGAACTCATAAATACGGCATAGCAGGTATAAATAGTTCTACGATCATACTAGCGGTACAGCTAACCACAAAATATATAAAACTGATTTGATATTATAATATTTTTAGTTAAACGTGATTCTTTAGAAATATATACATGACAAGCAAAGATTATAAAAGTACAAGAGAATGAACAAGTAAAGTGAACTCTCAGTGAGCAAATAGCTGTATGCCATTCTCTTCTTTGAATATTTTGACAAAATGAGGCTCCGTCAATGAATGTTCATATAAACGAATGAATGAATTTAATTTGATAGATAATATGATAATAGCTAAAATTGAATGTCCTAATAGAATTTGAGTAGTTATAGTAGAGAAGAGATTGTTTTTTTACAAGCTGAATATATATTATGTAGCTAAATATGAATATCAAAAGGGACCATCGGCTTGACTCTTGATTAGCTAGCCTATTTACACAAATCATGTTTGAACAACTATTATAGAATTTTATGTACTACTATACCATACCACACACGATTAGTATAATAAAGACGTATACTTATATTATACACAAAAAATACAGTTAAATAATATATCAAGAGAATAAGAGTCTTTAAAAATGATAAATTGGAGAAAATGCATTTTATAAAAAAATGTTACATGCTCTCAAAAACTTGAGTAGTTAGAGAGCAAAACTTTCATTTTTAGTGTGTTGTTCACACCTAATTTATTAGGAATATCTATATGACGATATTATCACAGAAGAGAGCAACATGCTGTCACTGGAAAGCTTCTCATGAAATTCATGAGTTTCATATTGCACTTTGAAACTTTGCATCATCCATGCATGGTCAATATCTCTAATAATATCACGATTAGTATGATTTCAGAATGTTTAAACGGCAATCTTTCACGCTAGAGAAACAACTCTTCTTCTTCTACTTCGTCATTATCATTATTCATCACACTAATCGTAATGACTTTGCACTACTCTTGCAACAACACCTGCTGAGTACTTAAAATAACGTTTATGCTCACTGTCGGTTGCATTACAATGCACTTTTGATCATCATTTATAAAAGTCCTATAACTGTTTTATGAATAAAGATTTTTCACCACTACTATATACGATATAAAAATTGTCATATAAGATGAGACAATTACAAAAATGTACTTATAATTACATTCTCGTCTCCTATCCATCTATACTTATATTTAACTTTTTCAATTTCAATTTCATACTATATGATATATCTTTGGCCGCAAAAGCCCTACATTCTTTTTAGTAGAACAAACTCATATAATATTATATTTGGCTGCAAAAATTCCTTTTTAACTTTAAGTAATGGAAGAGAGAGAGAGAGGATAGTACAAATTGTAGAGTAAAAAAGGTAATGTTCAAAAGAGATTAGTATAAAAATCTCATGCACTATTTCTCTAATGCTCTCTTCTCTACCAAAAATGCAAATGTAAAAAGAGCAAAACTCAATGAGAGTCTGTGTGTAATTATGATCTAGTAAAAATGGGACGATGCTCTTAAATTTTTTAACCACACCACAATTTTCAAATATTTTTTACACTCTAAGTTTAAAGACATAAAATATAAAATTTAAGATCAAATAAGAAACCCGTCATCATATCGTCAACATTTATGTTGTTACTCTTACCTTTTGAAAGAAGTTGACTGTGAGTTATGGTGACTAGAGATATAATTATGAGAAATCCACAGGACTTGAACAGGAACATTACTGGAGTACTGCTTCGTAGGCTGTTACTCCTGTAAACATACAAAGAGAGAAAGAAAAAGAATTAAATTTAATGTACTTCGTTTTTCACTATCATTCTAAAGTTTTAACAGCTTAATACATATGCATCATGTTATAACAGTTAAGTTTTACTCTCTTATGCTGTTGCAAAAAGCCATCAATTATTTTGATATAGTGAATATGAATGAGCACGAAATTGTATAAGAGAAAGTCTCCCGTAATCCGTTAAAAAAGTCCTGACTGTGACATTATCACCATTTAGAACAATGACTTCACTAGATATAAGTTGACGACAGTTATAATAAATGCAAAGTACAAAAATGTTCTATTGAAAGTATCACCAACAAAAATTCAACCACCGTGTCATACTATGTGATTGCGGTTTATGTTTTTAAACACCATGTTTTTCTATCTACTCTCGCATATAAATACAAGATAATTATGTGCATAAGCAACTAATCACATAATTGGAGGAATATAAAACTAAACTAGTTGAGAAATTGAGAGAAACACTCTGCAGAAACAAACCACTGTAGTATATGTGCTGTGGTAAGAGAGATTATGAAAAAAATGACTTCGAAAGCGAAAACAGGTTGGCATTGGGTATAAAATAATAATCTTCTAGAACAAAATTTATATATTAGTATTACTATTACACACCTTTTGTGTCATACTTTAAAGATTATTAGGCTATTTTATCATTAGTAGCATTTTAACTTATTACACTAGTTTTTTTAAATGGAGAAGGGTCGATATCAAGTAACTATATGTACATTTGAAAATGCCAACAGCCATAAGGTGTCGTACGGTTGTTATTATATATATTACATGCTGTTTAACTGACGTGACATGACAGTGAAATAAGCTCGTATTAGTGTAACAATAACAATGCTGGTAAATCCCAAAATTTGATTCTGCACTGTCAGCATTACCTCTAAAATCTCAACACAACAATAAAAAGAAATAATAAAGAACTAGAGTACATAATAACATGATGTCGCCTCCCTAAGATTGTAATGTACATACTACGCCTGGTATTCAAACAGATCATTACAAAAGAGTCTTTTCAGAGACGAAACTTATATAATGGACCAATATTGTATAGCTATAGTATATAGTAGACCAAACAGTGAGTAGTGCCACTTGTTCAGAAAACTATTTTAAGGCCACATACAATGCTATAAGAATGATGGCATAGGGTACCTAAAAATGTCTTATAACAAACAGAAGAATAAGGATCCTGGGTGAGAATTTGAGAAGATTTTTGTAGTGTACATTCATATATAGAGAGACTTACTTTACTGACTGACTGACCCATATTTTTTCAGAACCTACATTTCACCCTTAGGCGACTATAGGACTATTCAACAAAATATAATTCTAACAACTCTGTCTGAAAATTTTAAGAATGACTAGCTTCCGAGCTGGAGGAGTATACATAAGAAAGCAAGTCTACCTTGAAAATTTGTAATGAATGTGTTGATACAAGAATTGATACATATAAACATTGAAAACATGCATAACAAGATTAAAAGTGGATGCCCTTTACCGCGTGTGTACTATTAATGTTTTGAGATATATAAAAAAAGATTTTTGCATGCAAACGTCTCTTTGAGTGTGATCTGCATATCTGGTCCAACCCGAGAGAAAGAGAGAGATCAAGAAAATTTTGCAGAGCACATTCTTCTTTTAGCATTGAACATGTAATATATATATAAAAGTTAATGGTAAGTGTGTACTTGACGCTTCAATCTTTTACACCTTATAATATACACTATAATATACAACTAATTTTTCAAACCGTTACAAATCTTTTGCACCCTACCATATATAGGGTGTGGTCTATATTCATTTCATACTCTTACACTAAATAATCTCTTGCAAAAACATCCGACATCATAAAATTACTATGTAGCAATGAAATTCTATTTTTTTCAATCTCAAGTACAACAGCTAAAGTTTTTTTCTCTCTTGTCTTCTTGACATGTGCTACATGAAATAAAATGCATGTGAGTAGACCTCACATAATAATCATAATCTGCTTTTTGCAATTGTACAATGTAGTGTCATTACGCTAGTAATTTAGAGCTAATCTCTCATGTATATCTGTAATGTTTAATAAATAAATGCTTTTGTACTTGGTGGATATATAGATTGTTATACTTTTGTTATACATCATGTTGCTACATATATATTTTCATTTGCACATGACGCGTGATGCTTCATTATGGAGATTAATGTGGTCACATTATCAAGCAGTTAAAATATGCAAGACAGGAAATCTAGACAAAAACTTATTCTATTATACAAATTCCATTAGACTACAAAAATCTCCTCGTCACCCTCTAATTTTGATTGCGCACTAATTTATATACTATACTATATAAATAAATAGAAGTGCTGATATATGAAAAGGTTTCAACATGAATAGTAGAATTATTTCGAGATTAAAAAACCGTGGAAAAATTATAATACTTTCCCTTGCAACAACAAACCATAATTCTCTCATTTAACTCGGAAAATCTCAAAAAGTGTTTGCAATAATGTTGTGACTTTTTGCAATTAAGAGACCATTCTGTGTACAATGTGCATCCTGCATTAGCTAACAGCTGTATACTAACCATTGGCTTGTTCAATAATAATAAATTTGCTACGTTATGTGAGCTCGTGCACGTACACAAAAACGAAGTAATAGTAGTTATGAGCTTTATATACGCGTATTAAATAAGTTTATAGTATGTATACATAAAAAGTTGGTTTACTAGAGAAAAGAAAATACACAAGAGAGAGATAGAGAAGAGAATTTTTCTAAGAACTTGACCAATGATGCATATTGCATATGTGCCCACATATAACCAAGTCATTTGGCTTAAATATGTGTGTGTAACTGAACATAATTGTTGTGCCGGATGTTTTAACCACTACATAGTTTGTGTGCAAGTTATAAATAATGCATATACATATGTATATAAATGCACTTTGTTTTTATGACTAAGACATGCTCTATGCAGCAGGTATACTTACAGTAGTATACGGTCAGAAGGAATTCCTTTCAAACGAGCTTATAATAATAAAGTGTAAGTAGGAAACACGAACAGGTCATCAAGTGACAGTGAAATTGTTGAAAGTGAGATTATATAGTAGTAAAATTGTAGGTAGCTTTTGACAATTTTATTTGGTAGCAGTTCATATATTAAAAGGTTCATTGATTTTACAATAATTTCTACTGACCAATAAAATAAAAGATTGAAAGTTTTACTGCAAAAATTCTTCAATATATTATTTATTCTTTCACAATTGAATGCATTGTATCTTGTACTAATCTATGTAGACAGTAGCAGCATAATAAACTACTGCATTTTACTGATTGCTCTCTCTCTCTCTCTATAATGTTGTTGAAAATGTGTTGATGTAATGCAAGTAATAAGTCACAAAGTTGTAAAAAGTCTCGGGAAATTGGATTACGTTACCTTATAATAATATGAGAAAAGTGATGAACAACACAATAAGGTTACTCAAGTTAATACAAAATGCATAGATATACAGAGGATTAGACTTGTGCTTTACCTTCCGGGTTTATTGGTCTTACGAACGACAACGAGAGGACTATACAACAAGACTGTTAAAGCACATAATAATAATGTGACAGATTAGGTACTATAATAGAGTGAAAAAGAAGAGCATTAAAGTACCTAAATGTAAAGAGAGTAGGAAGTAGAGTAAAAGAAGATTAATATACGTAATACGTTAAGTATGATTGCTCTCTTTAGGTGACTACATGAAAACAAATACAAAATAGATTAGTAAATAAGATCTACTCATAGTATTATAGGTAGGATGGAAAAAGGAACTAGTTTAGAGTTTGTGGGATTTTTTGTTTGGCATCTTCGAATTGTTTATCGTCAACTAGAGTCATCATCATCATCATCATTCTAGGAAATAAAAAGGAGAAAGCCATGCAGTGTGTATCAAGAAGATGTGGTGTGAGCAAGAGTCAAATCAAATAACTACAACCAAACCAAGACAAGATTATTAGCTTCGTAAGTTTGCAGAGATATGTTTGCAACCAAATAGAGAGAGAGAGATATTCAACATGTTACGTTGTTATATGTTATATGAGCCTACTTACTATCAATTGTCAAGATTTCACATTCGCAATTCACTTTGTACAATTTTGCTTCTTGAGGCATATGAAAATATGTACATAATACTACAAGTACATACTATACCATATAAGAATTGCAATTGCATGTGTATGTGATATTTCATTACTAAATTTTTTTATGTGTACTGCATGAGAAAAGTGCAGAATGTGAAGAGAAGATTGACAAAATAAGTCTCTCTATTCAGAACATTATTACATGACGTTTGCATTGTAAACTTACTTACTGCAATTTTGGCCGAAAACATGTGAGACAATATAATATGTGTATAGTATAGTAAAAGAAAAGTGCATATGTAGAAAAGAAGGCGTATTCTCAAAAAGAAAAATTAGCTAAGGGAGAGCAGTAGTAACTATTTCATGTTGTTCTCTCTCTCTCTCTTTTGAGAGCTAGCAACAAAACAACCAACCACAATCACAAATCACAATTGCCTAAAAAATAATAATTTGCTACTATTCTGTATTGTATTCTAAAGTATACTCAATGTCTGCCCTACATCACATCATTACAATTCATTTATTAGTTGCTAGCTATTGCTCATATTATATTCTTTAAACACAGTTCTTTTAGCTGTCAAACATACATACGAAAGTAATACATTTAAAAATCAATAAATGTCTTGCACAACACAACAAATAAGCAAATTAGCATGATTACGCTTACAGCTTCTTATTCATTCTCTTGAAATTGCTGTGTTGTTCAAATAATAGAATCAAATTGTAAATTGAGCATGCATATATGTCTAAATTTGGGTCTATTTATTCATCATCTTTCTTTCTACTAAAAAACAGTTATAATATAGAAAGCAACTACTTGCAAATTATTTCTATAAATGTATAAATCATCTTTCAACCTATAATTGGCATTTAACTGTCAAATCGCAAATTACCTACGGTATACTCTCTTATGTACACACAATTTTTAATAATTGCATAAAGTTTCATAAAAAACACGTATATATGTTGTCTATACAAACAACAAATGAAAATTGATTAAATTTTAATGATTTTCAATCTACCATCTGCCTTTTTTATATTTCAAGATTATCAATTTATATTGTATTGGGACATACAGGAACGCTGTGATCTCATCATGCTAATTTGGTGAAATGCCAATAATGTACTTTGATAGTGAAAATCTATTCAACTGATGAGGTGACATGAAATGATGACATTTGCAAAAGAAGTTTTCATCTGTTGCGATTATTGTTTCTAAGGTTCATTACTGCCAATAATAGAGATTCTACATTAGTAGAGTTCATTACTGTCTGTAGTCGTGTCTGTCAGATTTACAAATGAGAAACAACACAACTTGTGACATGTAACTAGGATATACTGTCAATAAAGCCTCTTGAGAAGATGTATAGAAATAGATTCATCATTTATACATTGTACCTGTACATGTCACGTAGTATATACATTTTTGTATAACATGTGTAGAAGTTATGATAACTATACTTACAAGCAAGAGAACTTTAGTAGTTACCTTGAACAAAGACACAAATTCATATTGAAAGTAAACTAGGTAACATCCGCATTTAGTACAGCAGATGATGACAACTTATAAGGCAGATATAAAGCTACTTGTAATATAAATAAATAACTCTTTTTTCTTCTTTCGCTATCGTCGTAACATTTACTCACTGAAAAAATTTAATAATATATATATAGTGACTATACACATTTACTCTTTCAATTATGAAGTATACACATGAAAAAAGAGAATGAATGCATGGTTGTACAAATGAGTCATGTCATGTATTAGTTTTTCCCAGAGAGTTTTAAATCTCTTCTTCTTTTTCAAGTGTCTCAAGTCATAAGATGTAAACCAAGCTACGTAATAATAACATAGCCTTATTACTTCTGATTCGCAAAGAAGTACATATAGGTATTAAGTTAATTAGACATTTGGGCTCTTTTGGAATAAAAAAATCTTGGGGAACACCCAAGGCAAAAGTTATATATAGGTATAACAACTTATTTTTTTATGTAACATCAACCATAATAGCATGACACAAATTCATAAAAAAGCATTAAAAATGTACCTGGAAACTAAGAGTTTTCTCCCCATCTTAAGTTGCTTTTCTTAATAAAAGCCTCCCAGAGTAAATATTTTGCTTAAAACCACAGTGTAAACATTGATATTTTATATTTTACTACTACAAACGACTTTAGGGTCACACTGAAACACTTTATGAAAATGACACTTTTTATTATAGTACTGTAATCTGCTACATTTGACACATAGAGATATACCGGTATTGCATATTTTTAATGAGATTTCATGTCACATATCATAGAAGCATATTTTATAGTTTATGAGTTTTCAATATATGATTCACGCCAAAATATTAGAAAACTTTCTACTGTCGAGTACATTGAATCTTTTAAGTAGAGAGCTTTAGAACAAACACACACCACAAAGAGAGAGAGATAAGGTGTTTGTTAGTTAAGTGAGTTCCGTCATATAATAGTGTCGTGACACTACCAAATTTGGATTAAACTCACATATACTATATGACAACAACAACTTAAAACAGAGCTCTTCCTCTTTCAAAAGAGCACCCAAAAAATACCATATAAAAAGAAATTGGTCCACACATACACACCACACACTAAAATATAAAATTTCTCAGTCAGTCTTTACTTGCACAATATATTTATTCTCAACATGCACTTTACTTTTAAAAAACTTGTATTTATTTCATAAAGGTGCAATTTTCACACTTTTAGAGTAGACCCAAGAGCTATGTATAATATGTATGTGAGTAAGTTTTTTATCTTTGGTAAGATGAGATGTGAGAGTTCTGTGTGTCAAGAGTTCAGTGTATTGTTGTATTCAATACAAACTGAGACACACTGCACTGTACACTAGAGAGATAGTTTTATTATTGCAACAAGCATGTGTGTATACTTGTGATCTTGTAGAAATTCTAACGACGACTGAAGGTATACTTGCTTATTACTCTTCTACAGGTAGTTTTCACAGAGGTACATAAGAAACGAGATATTGTATTATGTACAAGTTGTAGCAAAGAAGCAAAATACACCCCCATTTATATATGACTTATACTACTTGATGATGATGGTTGTGTATTTTTCCTATGCTATCTAGTTTGAACCTTTCTGTTGTGTAGCCTCTTTTATTACTTAGTGGAGCATCTTTTGTTACAGGATGCACTTTGTTACTAAAATAATGTGCACTAATATCAAAATATTTTAAATATTTATTTTCTTTTAACCAACCATATTTATTTAGCAATAATTCAAGACTATTTGCTACACATGAGTATATATGTAAGTATTTTCTTTTGTACAGTCACTTCATTTAAGGGACCACATTCATTTCTCAGAGCAAAAAGCGACATACTACTAGTTAATTAAATTATAATAACAAATGTCAACTATATATTATATATATTTCATGGTTTTCTAACAAGAGAGATCACAAATATTCAAAAAAGCCATGCATTTTCCTTACACTCTCTTAATAATTTACAAAATATTGCACCACTTAATTAGCATGTAATTACAATTACATTCACTTTACACAGTTTGAGAAATATTTAGTACGTATAATAATAAAATATATATGGAAGCAGAAGTAGAAATACGGATAGTACAAACAACGCATATACTTATATATAAACACTTGTGAACATCACTTTTTTCTGATTAAATTAATACTTTTTATACTGTGTGCAAACAACAGTTGATTAATAGATAGAATGTTTGTTGCGTGATGATTTGTATATTCTAATTAGATTCTTTTATGTGTAGTAATAAAGTAAGTTTCAGACTAAAGCTCTTTTCTACAGTAGTATTTAGGTACAAACAAGGTGTCATCTTATGGTTATTGTTCACACATTTTGCGGATGTAAATTATTAGTATTATTATCAGATGAATGCTCAATATGATTATTGATAATGGCTTTAGTTGTTGTCGTATGATGATTACTTGTGCTTCCAACAACATCATCAGTATCTCCATATAAAGCATCCTGTGTTTCTCGTGCCATTGCATTTTTTATGAGATGTTCTCGAGCTCTGGTTTTAAAATAACAAAAAATTAAATGAAGCACAGTCTCAAACTAATGACAAGGGAAACATTTTGTGGAACGACGAAAAACACATGAACAACTAATAAATATAAATATGATTTGACTGACTAACCTTGCCATACTTAACCTCATATTTTCTTCTTGATGATAACGACATAATTTTAATGTAGCAAATACACATAAACCGACGCAAGCCGCCCAGCTTGCCCAAGCTCCAAACTGAAAAAGAAACGAAAATAGAATTTATTTATAGTCATATAAATCAAGGGTATAGATATTTTTATATATAATACCTGAGCAGTACCCATTTGAATATAAAATGAAGATGTGTCGATTCCATCTTTTTTATCTATTACATTGTCAGCAGCATCATCACACGTTTCAAATCTTTCTGTTATCGCTTGACACCATGAATCGAATCCTAAAGTGATCATCAATGCCTACATAAAAAGAAAACTTTATTTAGGGCTTGAAAATGATTAACTTGTTAAATAACATCCACATACCGCAATGACGGTCATAATACATAAAATTATGCTTCCAACAACATCAATAAACGCAGACAGAAATGAGCTGCAAGAAAACACAAGAATATATATTTTAGCCAAGTATACTTAATTGAAATGAGTAATCATACAAGTTGATTTTTTTATTACCTGTCTTGACCTTTATACAAAAGTAGAGATAATCGATATATCTGGACTGCAGAAATAATAAACAAAATAACTCCAACAAAAATCGTGTAGTTGCAAAATCCTTGCGATGCCCATTTTACATCAAATTGTCCATCAGTTTCTCTCCAATCTCCGGTAGAAAACAAAAGACAATGGCCCCTAGAATTTAAACAAACTCTGCTCTTAGATTTGCATTTCTCAAGAAAGTACATAGTATACAGTGAATTGTAAAAAAAATATGAAACCTGAAATCATCCTGATGGATACTGCAATTCATTTAAATAAAATAAATCAATTTAAGAGTTTCCAAGTATAAACTTTGTAGAAAATTCAGTTGTGTATACTACTAACCTCATAGGAATTGTGATACATAGTGACAATATTAATGTCACAATATTGCCAGTTAACTGACTCAACAATAGTACATTGGCAAGACCCATGATGCCGATCTTGTTTGATACACTGTCAATAATTATATTATTATTTGTATTTGTAATAACATCAGTAACAAAATTGTTGACACATTTTTATCGCGTTGAACATTGAACTAGTGCAAAACTCATGTTTTTCCATTAGTCATGGTTGATTTTAGGAACAAATACACCTTATCTTCTTTAAAATGAGTAAAATGGGCGGAATTTTAATCAACGAGAATGATGTCACTGACACTGATTAAGTTAATTCACGACATCATCACAAGATTCAAGATTAATATTATGTGAATCATAAGATTTAAAACTTTACGCAGTTGTATCTGCTGACTAGTATCGCGCGATTGAATAAGAAAACTTGGTATGCATAATTTACGCGAATAAAAAGACTCAATAATGTACAAGGAGATACTTTGTTTTTCATTACACATTAGTAATTTTATTGATAAGTTTACAATTGAAACTAATAAATGAGGTGACACTACTAAAAGAATCTCACACAGTGAGACTATGTCTTCTAATTTAATACAATTTTAAATATGTATTGTAGAAAAATGAACTGTGAAGAAAAGTTGGAATCAAGATCAAGATACATGACACTCATAATAGAGTATACAAATACAAGCTTTCATATAGTCTGGAAGAATGAACAATAAAGAAGAAAGTTTTAATGAAGTACTTTGACATGCATTTTTCATTTTTGTGGTAAATAATACTTCTTCACCAGCACATATACATTAAAATTATAACCATAAACCAATACAATTATTTCTTAATAATTGGACTAATATATATATATACTTTGAACTATTCTAAATACTACACACACACTCAGACTTATTCTATTTCACAATAAGGTATCCATTTTTTAGGCATCCGTTGATGTTTCTCCACTAAAATATAACACCAAATAAATCATTAGTAAAAGGTGATATATAAAAACATATCAATAGATTGAAATTACCCATAATATCCTTGGTAAGCACTCCAGCCAGTAGACTGATTATAACTTCCGTATCCAGATTGTTGTTGTTGATAGTAATTTGCATAC
>VCNE01015021.1:0-11141 GCA_009869805.1 Oncopodura yosiiana | reverse complement strand
TCAACAACCAACTCGCTCTCTCTCGATACGAAAAGACTGAACGCATACAAAACGCGGGCTAACAGTAAAATCACAAATCTTCAAAGTTGAGTTTTTGCGCGTTTCGATGAACAAAGTGAAAAAGTCAACGAACGCTAGCTTACGTTTGCATAATCATGAATTTATTTTATTATACAAAAATAAAAGTATATATATATATATATTAAATTTTCTTTATTAAATATTTATTCTTCAATTGCTTTTCCAGCAGTTTCTTTCAAAAATAATGTAAGAGCTGTACTAATACCTCCTACTACAACAAATAAAACATAAGGAATCGAGGTATGTACTGCAAGATGTAAAGAAAAAAGAAAAAAAATTGATTACTACCAAGTTTAATTAATTTTACATTTTGTTTTTAAAATAAAATACTTACTTGTTGCGATTAAAGAAACTTGTGGTGATAACACTCCACCAATCGATGAAGCAACCAGGCAAATTCCAATTGCTGTAGATCTTAAATTAGTTGAGAATGATTCAGCAGTAAAACACTTTAGTGATGCAAAACTTGTTGAAATAACAAATTTTGCTAATAATGGGCCAACAACTCCAAAACTATTAGGCAATTCAATAATATTAAATTCCATTATAGCAACTATTGCTAATATAGATGAACTTATTGCTGTTGTAATCATATAAGCTTTTTTTCTTCCAAACCAAGAATTTGTTAGAAAAGCTAATGGAAATCCAAAAATATCAGTTAGTCCAAGATATATTACATTTAAATAAGGATTTCCGGATAAATTTTTGATGTTGAAAGTCAGTCCATAGTATATAAATGACACGGTAAACCAAGAATACATGAAAATTATTAGAGAAGGATTACAAAAAAATTGAGCCCATGACATATTTGGTTTAGTAGATTCTCCTATTTCAATGTCTTTTTCATTAGCAGAGACTTTTGCTAGTCTATCAATTATATTGGAATCAATTTTTTGTCGACAATTCCATGTAGCTATTTGATCAAAAACTTTTTTAGCTTCTTTTGCTCTTCCTTTACTTAAAAGAAACCTTGGACTTTCAGGTAGGAACCTTTTAATTCATATAATAATTAAATATCTAATATATAAAAAACCTTGTTTTATTAACTTACGGATAAGCTAAGAAACAAAATGCCATTGGTGCTGCAGTGATCCAAGAAAGTTCTCTCCATGGTTGAATATAATATGCCAATACTGCCAAGATTACGACACCAAACCCCCATGGACCTAATGCACCACAAACAGATCTTGTCTTTGCAGTTAAAAATTCCATTCCATAGAATGCTCCTATAGCCAAGTAAGTTGACATTCCAGCTCCAACAAAAAATCTTCCAATTGCATAATAATAAGGAGAAGTGACAAAACCACATGAAGATGCTGATAGAAGCATAATCAGAATCGAAATAAACATTGGATTCTTTCTTCCAAATCTATACATGAAAAAGATTTTTGGTTATCTAAATATCTATATTCTTTAAGAGAAATATTTACTTACATGTCAGCTATTCGAGATCCAACAATGCTACCTACAAAATTAAGAAATAGTATTAAGATTCGGATATAATTTTTTTATGTCAGATTAAACTTACCTATGAGCATACCACACATCTGTATACTTGTAATAAAATCTGTAACCCATGTTTGGTCACAAATCAGATTCCACTGTTTATTTGATAAATAGAAAATTTCATTAATTAAAATTTCATTATCAAGTTATTATAATAATTGACATACTTCTTCAACTATTGTCTTGTCATCTCCTACTAATGTACCATTACAACCACAAATTTCTTCAGTTGTATTGACAAGTTGATATGTATCTTCATCATAACTGATACATTTCCAAGATTCAGGATTTGCACCTTTTGTGTAATCAGAATGAATAAGATTATAATTTTGTAGAGATTTTATTAATGGTCGTCTGTATATACTAACCCACGAATACAGGCAATATGCCAATAAAAGCTGACGGCAGTTCAGGAAACCAAATGGCGAATAATGCAAAGGCTTGAAATAAACCAAATCCACCTTTTGTTATTAAAATAAAGGTATTTATTTCATTATTAAATTGATCTCAGAAAAAATAGAATTCTTATATTTATTAAAACTTACCAATGGAGTCATAAACATCTTCAATTGTATTAATATCTGACATTATTTTAGTTTAGTCTTCACTACTGACGATGGAGGCAAACTGAGAAAATCTTTACGGTGCACTCTTTCATATAAAAATTAAATAAGATCAAAATGACGTCAAGTAAATTGAAATGACGTGTTTATTTGTGTTTAATATTAAAAATAACAGTTTTCTGCTGTGTCGTCATAAAAAAATGTATAAAGACACAAACAACAAGGATCTTCTTAACTTTATTAACTTTTAAAAAATTTCCTTTCATAAAATCATGACTATTTATATTAACGTACCTAATTTCATAAATTTGCATTTTATTTATGATTTCATGTAAAATTACAAAAGTCACATTTGACATGTATCAATCTAAAAAGCAGACAATATTATATACCTTCATGAAGATATAAATTGGATTCAACTCACGGTTCATGTAACAGGATGACAATAAAATTTTCATGTTGTTACGACTAACTAAAAGTTTTTATTATATGTATAAATTTGATTACGATTGAGACTCATCATTATGCATTTTTTATATTTAAATTATTTTTTGAGTGATAATATTTATTCCAGCCAGTGGCAGAAATATTTTGAAAAACTAAGCTACTCACATTATTTGTCAATTCTGAAAAGCATGAGACATTTTGGTCTCTGACCTTTCCAACATGCTTTACATTTCAATAATTTCTTTCAATCATATGTAGTTCATCTTTCTGATAGTTTTGACAAGACCACCAATGAATTGAATTGAGTACCAGACAGACATCACGTCAAATATAATTTCGTGACTTTTCATACAAAACTTGAGATTTCTCAATGTGAAATTCACATAGAGAATGAAAAACAAATGAATCAACAGGCGTCATCATCATATATTTTAATATGCTACATATATGTACATGAGTACAGTGTCATTTACATTTGTACACGAGAACACGAGTCAAAAGTCAAATTAAACCTTGAAATAAAGAAATTGCTATATATACAATAAACCTTTTTTATTGAGATATATATGTTATAGATATGACATATATTTACTATAGTATAGTATAATCATTTTTTAATCTTGTCATTTTCATTAATAGAACTTAAAGCTTGATCCAAAACTCGTCTTCTATTCTCAACATCTTCAATTCCATCAACTTTATCACAATTATTATCATTCAATTCTTCCAATCTTTTCTTTTGTCTTTTCAATGCTTCAACTTCCAGTTCATCTTGTCTAATTTCTTCAATAAATGCATTAACTAACCATAAGCCATAAGCATGTACAAACATAAAAACAATATGGGGAATTTGAGAGAATAGTGGACGACCAGCAATAATGTACATAATTGTGATAATTAGTTTGAAAACAAGAATTGAACATCGAATGTAGAACCAGACAAGACATTTGCTTTTATTCCTTTGGACTGTTGTAATTAGTGAGGAAGAAAAACTATTTCAAAATGACGTTATATATGTGTAATTGTATTTATAAATAAAGTACCTGCTCCCATTAACAATATTACAAAAACAGTAATATTTATGACTGTATAAGAGCCAGATAGTGTCAATGAAATTATTTTGTGATTTGATGCAAAATCTATGTACATATAATTAAATAATTTATTTTGTGATTATTTCCGATTAACAAAGTGATACTTACTTTTCTCAAAAGAAGTTGTTTCTGTATCTACATCAGGATGAATTGAACCAAGTACGTGTAACTTATTTTCTCCTTGTGTATAATTAGAAAGTCTTTCAAATGGATCCAAACTAATAATTGAATATCTTTCTAACATTAAAGTAAACCATATCAAACCAATTGCTCCAAATATCTATTTTCGATTATAAAAGACAATTATAAAGAAAAGAAAAGGATAATTTCAAAAGATTTTTCTGAAAAACTTACCAAATCGGCAAACGCCATTAAAATAGCTCCTGTTCGTAATTGAATAAGATGACATGTTGGATGTAATTTTCGCATTATGAAAATGGTATACTATAATATACTATAACACAAAATTTTGAAATCTACTCTCACGTATATATATTATCTAAAAGTTACACTCTTTTAGTTGGACTGAAACACCTAGCATTATCTCAATTATGCCTTTGACGCGGAAACATAATTGTGCTAATTTATTTATGAGCTGATTTCCATGTAGGACAGATAGATGCAATAAACATCTTCTCAATGTTACAATATAAGAAAATTGTGAAGGATGAAACTTTGTGACTAGCTAGTAATGCTCTCAAATTGTGAGCATTTATCTATTATTTCATATTTAGCAAATTTTACAATTAGCATTTGTATGCTACATCATGTAATATATGACATGGCATTGTTCTTTTTAAAGATTTGTATGCAGTGTTTATGTGCCTTGAATGTCAAAAATTGTCATATTTATTGTCAAAATATTTTCAGTTGAGAACATAAAATTATATATATATGTATATATCCACATAAACTTTTAATTTTATGTAGATTATACAGTTTAGTATTTTTCAGAATTAGCATTTACACAGTGAAAGATAATCATTTTGCCATTTCATTCTCTAATGAGTTTTAGAGGACAAAAGTACGTACATGAAAAATGTCCATTGCAAATAATTAGCAATTATTAGCATACTCTAACACTTGTTAGATACAGTGCAACATATATATATATATATATGTTCAATTTTTATGAATGTAAAAAATATTGAAGTGTGTATGTATATAATGGATATTTATATAATTTTATGACAGTAAGCACCATCCAATTTTTCTTCCAGTTTTTTGCTATAATTTTGCATTTGGTTCTAAACAAACATCACATTGATGCTCATAAATTGAAATGATTGTTGGCTCTTCTCTATTACTGCTATTAGCACGTGTAAGTATGAATATTGACTTGGCTCGTTTCTCTTCTGTAACAAACGACAAATTAATTGTATTAGTAGACCATTATTAGTATAATTGTATAACATAGGTAAATTTACCTCTCAATTCTTTGATAAATGTATGAACTACCCATAAACCATAAAAGTGACATGCCATAAAGAGAACATGAGGCAATTGAGTAAAAAATGGAACTCCTATTGTCACATAAATTATATATGTCACAATTTTAAACAAATTAATTCCTAAGCGAATGTAGAACCAAACTAATAATTCTACTAATGATTTCTATAATAATAAAAACAAGAAGATTTTAATTAGAGTCTTAAAATGTCTCAAAAATAATAAAAAATCTTACATGATGGGCTGCATGCATAAGTAAAATAAAAATTCCTAAATTGCATATAGTATAACCACAACTCATTATTATATTTGCTGGTTTTCCATTAATTTCTACTCCTGTTGTAAAATAGAAAATTGTTATTAGTAAACATATAATATTGATTTGTCTTTTTGAGTAGCAGTCCGCAATAATAATAACCTTGATTATTAATTGAAAATACAGAAAATGAAGACTGAGTCGACGTTGACACGTTGTGTTCAACAATCAAAAATTCTGTTACTGTCGGCGGAGAATTGATTGATGATGCTGTAGTCATCATTAGATGTTGTGTTAAATTTTCTGTTGGATTAGTTAGTAGTAAACCATATTTTTGAAGGACATACACGAACCTAAAAAAGACATAGCCACCACTGATCTCGTTCCAAAAAATATTAAGGTTTAATTATGAATTTACCAAAATATACCCACTAGTCCAAAAATTAAATCACAAATTGCAAGAATCTTTGCACCAAATTGTGTGTTTTGTTTTCCACAACATGGATGTACGACCATGCTTGATTAAAATAATTTAAGCTTTCTGGAAATTTACTACCAACAACTGATAACATGGCCTCAACATTCACTTTGTAACTGACACCAAGAAAACAATTAATTTCATGGAGGCTCGAAGAAGTCTACTAATAATAATGTGAAGTGGAAAAGTTTTCCAAATCTAGTTTTTAGTCGAATTTTCAAGCTCTATTATAAGCGTAAATGTATGAGCCACAGTAAATCATCCTATACAAATATGTTAATTTTATAGAGGTTTTTTACATACAAATCATGGTATATAGTAGTATAGTCATTAATTTGGTCATCACATGCTACAGCAAAAAAATGTAATTTGCATATTATGTTACACAACATATAACAGTTTTGACGTATACAACAGAAGAAATGCATGTAAGAATTATTTGTAAAAAATTTCAGAGGCCAATGTCAATGACATTAATTTAGCAACAAGCAAAAAAAATTCAGAAGCTTGCATGGAACTGTGAACAAAGGATTAAAGCAGGAAGCTCAAAAATGTAGGAACAGAGAAATTCGTGTTTTGATGACTGAAATCCAGTGAATTAAATTTTGTTTCAAATTTAGTTGCTAGTAAATGAAGCCCACCAGTGGCTGTAGCAGAAGAGACAAGTAATCATGAGTGTACTCATTGCATTGTAAAAGAAACGAAGAAAAGCTAACACTTGTGGTTCAAGAAATCACAGGCACCAAAAAAATGATAGCATATATACAAATTGATTTTACTAATTTATTACAAAAAAAATCTAATAATCACAAATACATAGTAAATAGAGTAAATACATTTATTGAAATTAATGCCTTCTTTTCCTTCGCCGTCTATCATCATCATCAGAGGAGCTTTCATTTGAACTACTTTCACTACTGCTACTACTACTAGATCTTGATCTCTTCTTACTTTTCTTTTTAGACTTTTTCTCTGATTTACTTTTCTTAGATTTCTTTTTACTTTTCTTTGAACTACTACTTTTCTTATGACGACTGTCTGAAGATGGTTCAGGTGAATGTTTCCGACTGTGACGATCGCTAGTTTGTGGCATTGGCAAAAGCATGTCTTCATTATCATCATCAGAATCTTCTTCTCTAGTAGTAGTTCTAGTTTCGCCATGAGCAAGAACTGAAGAACCTGGAGCACAGCCTTCTGCCATTATTTGTCTTGTGATATCATCCAATTTGTCTGAATCTTTTGGTGGTTTGTAATCTTTGACATGGTCAACACGAATTGTTCTTCCTAAAACCTGTTGCAAGATAGTAAGAATTTGAAGTTTTAGTCAAGAGTATATTATTGAAATATTTTATTCTACCTTAATTCCATTAAAATTGTCTACAGCTAATACTGTAGATCTTTGATCTTCATAACAGACGAACGCAAATCCTTTTGATTTTCCAGTAGCTTTATCCCGAACAAGATTAATATTTACAATTTCACCATATTGAGAAAATATTGCAATTACATCTCCTTCAGATAAATCATAAGGTAGTCCTCCAGTAAAAAGCCAAGAAGAATTTTTGTACTCATCATGCCAAGATGTTTTTTCATTCAATTTCAGCTCCCGGTCACTAAGTTTTGTAATATTTCTTGTATTCCTAAAAAGATAATTTAAAAAAAGAGTTAATAATAATGAGAAGCAATTTATAAGATGTAATAAATAAGTATTTTGAAGTACTTACGTTAATGGATTCATTATTTTTTTTCAAAAAGTTAAAAATTCAAAACACTTTGACAAAAATTAAAAATCTCTTGACGTGCACATATGAATTTGCCTCGCTTTTAGAAATTGTAAACAAAAACAAATTGACTTTGTCTCATTTGCATTGTATGAAATTCCATGAAAAGTCAATTTAGTAGCAAGATTCTGTGAAGTATCATAAAATTAACACAAACGTATATTTACTAAAATATTAATTAGAAGAAATATTAGCAGACACTGGCATATTTTTCCAGTTTTCCATAATTTCCAAATTCATATATTCATGGAAATTCAATAATATCTCGTGCTAAAGAAATTCTACACCGCGAGAGTCCGAGTTTGATTTTCTGACAGAAAAAAGTCTTCATCACAGAAATGTAAAACTTATTAGAATTCTACTAATTAATTATGGTTACTAAACACAAAAACAAGCCAAAACCTAGGTATGTCATTTATAGATAAAAGATAAGTAAGTTAACTTTTCCAAATTTGACAAATCATTTTTTTTGTTTGTTTTCAGGGTTAGAGATCAACGACAATATGTAGCACCTGTAAGATCAGAACAAGATCGTGAAATTCTTGATGATTTAACTGGTGAGAAACAATTAAGAACAAGAAGAGGTGGACATATTGACAGAAGAAATAATAGAGAAGGAAAATCAGTCATTGAATCACCGGATGAAGTAGAAGAAGAAGAAGATTCTTTTATAAATGATGATTCTTGGTCACCAGCACCGTATTCAGCATTTAAATTATTAGTGTCTGCAAGATTTGGAGCAGCATTATGGAGTACAATATCAGATTGTGATGAAACATTTAATTACTGGGAACCAATGCATTACTTGTTATATGGAAAAGGATTTCAAACATGGGAATATTCGCCAGAGTATGCTTTAAGATCATACATGTATATTTTATTGCATGCAGTTCCAGCAAAAGGTTGGTTTGTTTTTTAGTGATCTTTTCTATGAACTTAAAAGTAATATTTAAATATTTTTTATATTTTAGTCTATGATTATGCTGTCAGACCAACTCCTTTACTCAATTTCTTTTTTGTGAGATTCTTCCTTACATTCTTGGCAGCTGGAAGCGAAGCATATTTATATCAGTAAGTAGTAATATAGTTTATATGAAAATCAACTATCTGATGATAATGAAAACTTCCACATTCTAGCTCAATTCGTCGAAAGTTTGGTGGCAATATTAGTCGGATAGCTCTAGTCACTTCATTATTTTCACCTGGAATGTTTATTTCCTCATGTGCTTTCTTACCATCTGCATTTTCATCATATATGACTTCATTTGCAGTTGGAGCTTGGATTAGAGGTCTTCATGAATTGGCAATATTTTGTATTGCATTGTCAACACTTTTAAGTTGGCCATTTGCAGCTTTAACTGGAGCTTTAATTGCATTTGACATTCTAATTATACAACGAAAGATTCTACTTTTTATTAAATGGTCATTTCTATCACTTGTTGTCATAATGGTAAATATATAATGGTATTTGTCAACTCTTTCAATTTATTTATGATTATTAACAACATTATCTTTTTTTTATAAAACAGATTCCTCTTGTTGCTGTTGATTCTCATTATTATGGAAAACTAGTTATAGCACCACTAAACATTGTCAAATATAATATACTTTCTTCTAAAGGTCCAGATTTATATGGAACAGAACCATGGTCCTTTTATTTTATGAATGGATTTCTTAATTTCAATATAATTTTCCTTGCTGCACTGATATCACCAATTGTGTTGACATTAACTTCTAGTCTAACAATGATTACAAAAGAAGAAAAAATCAAAGAAAAATTTATGATTATTGGAACTGTTGCAATTTGGTTGGGAGTTTTTGTTTCACAACCTCATAAAGAAGAAAGATTTCTATTTCCAATATTTCCATTAATATCAATCGTTGGAGCAATAAGTATTGATTGTGTAATGAAACTTGTTGAAGTTATTTGTACAAGAGTTATTATTTGGTGGATAAATTTTCGTGTAAAAGATATAACAACTATTAGAATTTGGGATTATAGAAAACTTGTTACTGGAATTGGTGCAACATGTATTATATTATCTAGTCTTATTGGACTATCTAGAATTATGGCTTTACATTATGGATATCGTGCTCCATTTGACATTTACTTTCAATTACATCGAGATGCTGATGTTCAAGCAACAGTTGGACAAAATATGACATTATGTTATGGAAAAGAATGGCATAGATTACCAACATCATTTTTTATTCCAAGTCTTAAATGGGATGTACGTTTTATAAAGTCTGATTTTAAAGGACAATTACCAAATTTATATTCACCATTTGATCCTCAAGGAACTAAAAACATTCCAGAATTTATGAATGATATGAATACTGAAGAACCTAGTCGTTATGTAAATGTTAGCGACTGTGATTATCTTGTTGATCTTATTGATCCTCATCGTATTTCAGAACATGAACCAAATTATGCTGCTTATGAAAAAGATTGGACAATACTAATACAATTTGATTTTTTGAACTCAGCAAAT
This sequence comes from Oncopodura yosiiana, assembly GCA_009869805.1. Classification (NCBI taxonomy): domain Eukaryota; kingdom Metazoa; phylum Arthropoda; class Collembola; order Entomobryomorpha; family Oncopoduridae; genus Oncopodura; species Oncopodura yosiiana. The sequence continues at coordinate 994 of VCNE01015021.1, read as the reverse complement.
TCTCATCCTTTCTTCCGAGCATTTTATATTCCTGGATTAGCATCAAGTTATACTACTTATGATCAATATGTTGTCCTTAAAAGACCAGGGAAGCATTTAAAACCTAAAAGAAAAGCAAATATTTCAGGCAAAGAATTTTCAGATGATGATGATGATGATCTATTATAGCACATGTGGAAATCAGTTGTTTGGCTTTTTGTTATTGTCTTATTAATGGTTGTGCTAATGCTAATTATTGCTTAACTAAAAGCAAGTTAGTTATATAAATTGTATATAATGAAATAAGTAAAAAAATACAATAAATTATACTACTGCCAGAAAGTTGTAATAATTAATTGTAAAAGAAAATATTAATAAAGACATATATATATATTTACTAGTTAGATGATCTAACTTTGGTAGATAAAATTAAACGTAGTCTATAAAAACTCCATCCTGTGATTAAATGACTACCAATTGCAAATAAAATTCCAATTGCACACATCAATGAAGCTTGTAAAGGCTTATTTCCCCAATTGATTATAGGATAAATATATTCAAGACCTTCTGCATAGGTTCCACCGGATACATGATAAATTAGCCTGTAATAATTACAGAATATATGTATAGGTTGAATTTTTTAAAAATTCAAATGAATTTAGTATATTCTGACACATTACGTACGTGAATGATCCGTAAAGTACAGCAAAAATTATAGGAAATATCATATGAGAAATTCTATGCGGTATTGCAACAATGAATATGTCAACAAATGCTGCAACAGAATTGAAGGCATGTGTCAAGTAATTTATACTTATATCACATGAAGTGTCAGTTTCTGCAAAAACATATATATTTGGAATTAGATTAAAAAAATAAAGTCAATCTTTATTACTAAGCGCGTAGTGTGTCTGCCTGCGTCTGAAGCCCCCTCAGGGCATAAAATATCCTATTAAGAATAAAAGGATCCAACGTCCACAGTAATGTAGTTGGCCTGTGCCTGTGGTGCCCTGTC